>SNQJ01S0036447.1:19080-41185 GCA_010110895.2 Picea sitchensis
AAAAACTATATAAAATCCTTAGAAATTTGAATATTTTTACAAAAATATCGCCAAACATTTATAGTTGGCATATGAAGGATTAGTAATATTCGCCAAGGTTTCTACATTTTAAAATAAATTTCCATCCTTAAAATCATCCCTGCATTCAACTAGTAGCATCATTATAGCCACAGAGGCTAATTAAATCACGAACACCATCATCATTATCCAACTGGATAATCTCCATGAAAACTAGTACAATGTCAACTGATAGAACACAACTTTGTCTATTCATATTTGTACACAACTAATCAATGTGTGACACATAGTCACAACCAGTGGAACATATACACCATAGTAGCATACCTCTATTGTCTAGAGACATATAGTCTCCATAGTAATCATATCATCTGATATCAACCTGCACAGAAACAATACCAAGATATAACTAAGTCATTTGGGTCGTTATTCCACTCACATCTGTGAGATCTGGAAGAGCATCTGCCCTCAGAGAGTAAAACATCAACGATGGGCTATCTGGACTATTCTTCTCAAGAATGGAAAAACAATTGTCCTAATTTCTGAGCTTGGACCATTCACCTATCTAGGCCATTCCTCTGGCACTAAACAAAGTGAAACCTGGAGAGAATGAGTCTGCCCTAAGGAATGTCTATCCCTGATTGTTAAACATGGACCATTCACCTATCTGGGCCATTCCTCTAGCACTAAACAAAGTGCAACCTAGAGAGAATGAACCTTCCCTAGGGAATGACTATCCATACCATTTCCTAAGGAAATGACTGTCTTACACCAACCTCCAAAATGGACCATTCTTCGAAACTGCTCACAATTGTGACCTTCGAAAGAATGATTTTCTGGCGAGGAAGACCAGTCTTCTTGACAATTACTGAGAGTGAATGTCAAGAAGAAATATTGTCCTAGACCATTCCCCCACACTGGACACAAGGGGAATTTTTTTCTATGGTACATCAGCAATCCATCGAACCATTTTCATAACGAAAATGATCGTTCGATCTAGACCATTTTCTGAACTAGAAAATGCCTATCCGTCAGAAATATCAAACCACATTCTGAACTGGAAAGGAACTTCCCATATTGGACCATTTTTCAAAGCTGAAAAATGACTATCCATAAATTAATGATATGTCAGTGCTCCCTCCCAACCTGGAGATTCATCTCTTCCCTTTCAGCTAAGGGAGTTATTTCCACGATTCCCAATTTGTCTCGTAATTATGAAAACTTTATTCTGGACAGAGGTTTTGTCAATATATATGATGCCTACTCATCCGTGGGGATATATTGGAGCTTCACTTCTCCTTCCTGAACTTTATCTTGAATAAAGTAGTATTTTATCTCAATGTGTTTCGACCGTTCATGAAACACTGGGTGTTTTGATATCCTTATAAAACTTTGACTGTCACAGTGTATTATGGTCGAATCTGGAACCTGATCAAATAATCCAAAAACCATCTTTCTCAACCATACTGCATCTGTACATGCCTCACATGTTGCAATATATTCTTCTTCTATTGTGTTGAGTGTGGAATACTTATGTTTCCTACTACCCCAAGATATCATAGTGGATCCCAAGCTGAAACACATCCCTGAAGTACTCCTTATGTCTTCTGCACTTCCTGCCCAATCTGAATTTATGAATCCATGAAGTTGTATATCACTAGATGTGGTATATCTTAAACCATAGTTTAGTGTCCCATGGATATATCTTAGAACATGATTTTCATCTATCCAATTCTCATGTCTGGGTTCCACCTTGTTGGCATAGGGACAAACCCAGGGTTCAATGCTACAATAGTGCACCAACAAAACCCTAACTACCAACCCTTTCGGCAATGCCTGTGAAGCAGATGAAGTCTCACCCGAGGTAGAGGCAGGGGTGGTTGCAGGACTCAAGTGTTTGCAACCTTATATGGGACATAGATATGTGATTATACAACTTACTAGAGCACTTAGCACCATTAGTTCCTCAATATATAGTCAATAACCACTTCGCTTATAAGACAAAACTTCGCAGCATTCACACTAATCTACGGTATTCAAGAACTTAGCATATACAAATGGACCAGAATGAGCATATCAAGCACTAAGCATGAATATCTAGATCAGATCTAACATTCTCACATATAATAGCACCAAGCTTGAATAGATCTATCTAAACATATCAGAGCACTTAGCATATAACATATGAACACATCAAGACAAAGAACAAAGAAAATCACACAGGGTTTACGTGGTTCACCACCACCCTAGGGCTACGTCCACCAACTCTTCTTCTTTATTGTCTTTAGTCAATCAGTTACAAGCACAAAGCCTCAGAACCCTTACTCCACATAGGACAAAAGATCTACACATCTCGCTAGATCCTTCTTCCTTCTGTTACAGCACAAAGCCTTCTATAGTCTTTCACAGGGACTTGCACTCATCTCTACAAGTCTCACATAGTATGCACAGAGCACTTACAATCCTTTGATCACATAGATATAGAACTTACCCATTCCTTTTTGCACTTAGCACACTGTCCTCTATCACATAGATACACTACTACTTCTATCTAGCCTAGTCATCTATTTATATATTAAAAAATAGGCCTAAACATGGGTAAACCCATGGGCCGACATCCCATTCCCGTTACATATTCCCAAAAACCCAAAATCGGGCCCAAAAGGGGACCAAGATCCCGTGATCTCCGCTTCGACTTGCGCTTCTCCTTCGACAGGTTGTCGAAGTCTGAAAATAGGTCAACATGACCAAGAAACTCCCAAAACTTGGTTAAGGGCCAACAAGCCCCCAACACTCACCTGTGACTCATCCCGAGTCACTCTGGTCTAAGAAATTCTGCCTTGAATGCCTCGAGCTTGGCTCGATCTGCTTCAACTTGCTACTTTTTTGTGGCCTTGTGTTTGGTGAACTCCTCGATCCCTGCGTCATTCACTGGCCCTTCTAGGCGTTGTTCTGTTGTGAGGACAACCTGTTCTAGCTCTTCTCCTTGGCTCTTGACCTCTGTAAACAATAGACATGCCTTGTCTTGCATAGGTTGAATTCGTTGAGTGACTTCCATCATTTTTCTTTGAATCATATGGATATGATGTTGAGCTATGCATTCTTTTTGAGATCTCTTCATCCTTTCTACAACTGGCAGGGCCTTTAGTTTCACCTATAGTGTATCTGTGTTCTGCTTTGCTTCTTGGAGCTGCGACTCCAGTGTCTGCAATTATGGATTTTCAGTGATATATTCATAGGTCTAGGCTTTGTGGTTACTGAGGTGCTTCCACTCCAAGGAAAGATCTTTTAATCTATCAATTGCGTTGCAGGCAGCTGCTTCTCTTTGGTTCCTTATCTCCTATGGGGTTTCAGGTACTACGTGGAGCTTTAAGTCGGTGATGCGTTGTTGTATCTTTTGGATTACCTCTTCCAGTTGTGCCACCTATTGTGGAACTTGTTCCTCGGTCTGTAATTCTACAACTGTCATAGAGCGAAGTGATCTGTTGACCCTTTCCTTAACTTCAAGTTGCTCGGCGAGCAATTGTTCCTTGCTTTGTTGTAGCTCTACTTTTTCTTCGTCCCATTTCTCTTCGAGAGCGAGATTTTCCTTTTTTGTAGCACTTATTTGGTCCTAAAGGTCTTTCTATACTTGTGATAAATCTTGGGTGGCTTGTGTTGTCTCTTCCTGGGCTCGTCGAAGGAGAGCTTCAACTGTATCAGCAATGTGATGTAATTGGACAGGATCATCACCTAGTTCTGGTGTTCCAACTGTCAGGGGCGCAGTGGATACTACGTGGTTGTACTGTAGTTCTTGTTGCACTCCTTGGAGATCATCCTTAATTCAACTGAATACCTCCTTTTGCTTAGCTTCTCGTTTCTCCGCTATCTCTAGAGAAGCATCATTCAATGCTACGACGATGAAGTCAAAGTCATCTGACGTGAGGGTGGTCTCGAATTTGGTTCTGGTTGCTTTCATTTTCTTCCTTGAAGAAGGTTTCAGAGGGGAAACCTTCCTTTTCTTCAAGGGATCTTCCTCATCTCTTGGAGGTGTAACCTTGCCTTTCTTCTGTTTGACTTTTGTGCCATCACCTCCTTGCTCTGCTGAGATGGACGTGGTTTTCACGGATGCGTTGTCGAAATCGTGGACCTCTTCGGTCTTCTTTATATTGCTAGGTTCGGTTGTATCCGGCGTAGTTTCAGGGCTGTCAACATCGAACATCTCTGCGGGGTCCACTGGAACAAGGAGGTTCGCCGACCATTCCTTGGTAATCTCCTCCAAGTCATCCTCCGTTAACTTGTAGTATGACTATAGTTGTTGTTTATGTTCATCAGCACACGCTGTGATATAGATAAAATGGTGGTCCATGCTGAATATTATTAAGGGTCTAAACCTATGAAGTGTGTGTGGGATTATGCGAGGCATGGCATGTATGGCTACCTTCAACTAGTTATAATACGTGTGGAAGACGAAATTTTATTTCCACTGCTTTTTCATGTCACTGGAGTACCACAGTGTACTGAACTTCACGGCCAGAGGTTCAAATGGCTCGGTGTCCGAGAAGGTCACACATTTCGGCATCTCCCATGCAATGAAAGTGATCAGGATAAGAAGCCAGCTGAAGTGGAATTCGTATCCTTGATATTACGCTTCCATGCAATCTAGTTCCAGTTGTTTCATAAGGTACTTAACCCAATTCATCTGTAGTCCCTCCACGCACTTCCCTGCGAGGTCGAATACAAGTCTAGTTACTTGGGTCGGTCAGTTCTTATGAACTATCTTGCCTGCAATCAGCTGATAGACAAGGCGCATTGCGATGCTCTAGATAGAGGCTACCTTGTAGCCTCACGTTCCCTTCTCTACATCACCGTAAGTATCCTTTATCCTCTGGGATAGAGCACGATTTGTGATCTTTCCGGGGTATAAATCCTGTGGGTTAGGGGCTTGCATGCTAAGCCTTGTGATCTGATTGATCAAAGTCATATCCACTGTGATGTGGTGGTTCAACCATAAGTATCCTCCATGATAGCAGGACAACAACAACTTGATGCACGCGTTCACTTCTTGATGCCTCCCGAAGTGAGGAATCTTCATTACATTAAGAAGTGTGGACTGCGTGAGGTTCATGGTCCACTGCTGGGGAACGATCTTTGAATTATTTCCCTTAGTTGTAGTCAGATACTTGTATGGGGCTAGCATATTGTACACTTTCATGTCGTCGAGGTTGAAGTCACTAAACTTCAATACTGTGATTTATCCTGGTCTGCGTGTATCCCCTTCAGAAGGTATGCAGTGACCAATTCATATTCAAAATCTCTAGGCACACTGTCTTGGATTATTGCACCACTTAGAGGTGGTAGATAAGCAGGTAGAATGCTCATAATCAGCTTAGCATTCGCGATATCATCTATGTTCTTCATGCATTTCTCATCGGCTGCTTGGGATGGTCTGGCTCGAACAGTGGATGGAGAGGCCTACAATCCTCTCATCGAAGATGCTTGTACACCTGTATACACTCCTCTCTTTGACATGACTCTCTCTATCATCAATCCAATCAAAACTTCCTCAGTGTATTTCTCTGCAGCGCTCAATGCTTCCGACATATGCACTCGGGGTAAACAATTTGTGGGATCAGGAAAAAATTCAGATATGGTAATGAGATAGAGAACGAGAGCACAATGATCACTATATAAACTCAGCTTAGTCTATGGGCTCGAATTCACAATTGGCAAAAAGTGTTCTCGGTGCATGGTGCGACGAGCTAAATAAGTAATTCGACAACGATTGGCTTGCAACAGGTATGAGCCTCCATTAACTCTCGTTTGATCTATTATGGCATGGTCCAACGGTCGGATGACGAACCTTTATTGCTTTTATGTCCATTCGGAGCGGAATTCAAATGGATATATCGATCCCAACGGCTATATTTATTTGTCATGGCAAAGTGTAATGTGTCATTGTTCTGATATCTTGGTGAAGCTCCAATTTTGCAATTTTTATATCTGCGAGGTCTCCTCTAGAACCTCCTGTAACCTTTCAATATTATCCCTCTTCTTTCTTAACTTTCTACCCTTATTTCCAGTGAGCTTTGTCTCAGCAATTCCTTTATCATTTTGATTCTTATCTTCTTTGGTTTTAGTTACTTCGCGTTGTTGAAATTTTTTCCTAAGGTTCCTGGATAATACTTCTTCTTTGTCTGGGATAGGTAATGCAATCTTCTAAGGATCCTGTAGTGTTCTCTTAGCTTTGACATACGGGTTTCTAGCATTAAATATTTGTGATCTGCTCTCTTGTTTTTCAATCAAGTGTGCGATCCTTCTGGTCATAAATTCTTTTAACTCTTGCTTCTTCTGTTCCAAAACTTCTTATTCTTCCTTTCGTCTGGATTGATCTCTATAATACCAAGGTTTTTCTATTAGCATGTTAAATGGGGCATTGTCTTCAACAAATTTAATAATCTCAAAGTCTTCTTCTGTCGAAGTTCCATTGACAGTCATAGGTTTCCGATCGAGCCTTCCACATAGGTTTACTATCTTTCCTCTGAATAAACCTATTCCTCCTAGTGAAGGGATCATAGCAGGCCTTCCTATAGCTTCCCAGGTTCTCTCTGGCATAATATTCATTTGTGTTTCCTCATCCAGAACACAGTCAATGTTGAAGTCTCCTATTCTTTCTTCGATGCATTCCTTTTCTTTGAGGATCTCTGATAAGCTGACATGTCAGTGGTCATTCAGGGTTTATTTCATCTGTAGCAATGCTTTCTCTGATTCTTTCTGAGGTTCATCCTTAGGTTAAAGATCTGGCTTAGGGTTTTCTTGATTTAGGTTCATTATTTCAAGCTTAGCAATCATTCTAGGGAAATCCAATACTTCATGGTCTAGAGATTTACAACAAAGACAACTAGGTCTTCCACTAGGGAATTCCTTAGCAAGATGTACTGGTCTTCTGCAACTATAACAGAGGGTTAATCCTCTCTTCCTTTTAAATGATCCCCATCTTCTTCTATACTACGCACTAGGATCATATGAGTTAACCTGCAAAAATTTATTTCTAGGATCCTGCATCCATTCGTTAGTCCAAACATTATTTCTATGCATAGGTATAACATATCTTTCACTATTCTTATCAGATCTACTCATATCAAATCTTCTTTCATCTATTAATGACCTAGCTTTCAAACTAGGACAGACTCTATTAAACAAACCTAGATCCATATTCTAGAAAAAATAAATAAATCCACTTATCTTACTTCTACAGAGAACAAATCTTTCAGATCTAACACTTTTAACTATTCTTACCTTTATCAGAGCACAGAGCTTGCAGATCTTACCTCTTTTAGTCAGAAATTTCCACTTTTACCTTTCTTAGAGAACAAAGTGTTCAGATCTTGATTCTTTCCTTCAGATCTAATCTTCTTTTCTTCAGATCAGACTTCTTTCTTTTAGATTTGACCTTCTCTCTTTAGCATAGATCAAGTAGAATACTGTGCACTAGGGAAAAAATCTACGCACAGAGCTTTCACAATTTCAGGATGAATCTTTGCACAGAGCTTCCTCTTTCTCAGTTCCCAGCAATCACAATTTCAGGTCCCGACAACAACACCATTTGTTGGCACAGGGGCAGACCCAGGGTTCAATGCTACAATAGCACACCAACAAAACCCTAACTACTGGCCCTTTCGGCAACACCTGCGAAGTAGATGAATTATCACCCGAGGTAGAGGTAGGGGTGGTTGCAGGACTCAATTGTCTGCAACCTTAGCTGGGACACAGATCTATGATTATATAGCTTACTAGAGCACTTAGCACAGTTATTTCCTCAATATACAATCAATAACCACTTCTCTTATAAGACATAACTTCGCATCATTCACACTAATCTATGGTATTCAAGCACTTAGCATATACAAATGGACCAGAATGAGCATATCAAGCACTAAGCATGAATATCTAGATCAGATCTAACATTCTCACATATAATAATCACCAAGCTTGAATAGATCTATCTAAACATATCAGATCACTTAGCATATAACATATGAACACATCAAGACAAAGAACAAAGCACAAAGCACATCACACAGAGTTTATGTGGTTCACTCCCACCCTGGGGCTATGTCCACCAACGCTTCTTCTTTATTGTCTTTAGTCAATTGGTTACAAGCACAGAGCCTCGGAACCCTTACTCTGCACAGGAAAAAATATCTACGCAGCTTGCTAGATCCTTCTTCCTTGCGTTATAGAAAAAATCCTTCTACAGTCTTTCACAGGGACTTGCACGCAGCTCTACAAGTCTCACAAAGTATGCATAGAGCACTTACAATCCTTTGATCACATAGATCTAGCACTTAGCCATTCCTTTTTTCACTTAGCACACCGACCTATATCACATAGATGCACTACTACTTCTATATAGCCTACGCATCTATTTATATATTACAAAATAGGCCTAAACATGGGTAAACCCATGGGCCGACATCCCATTCCCATTACATATTCCCAAAAACCCAAAAAGGGGCCCAAAAGAGGGCCAAGATCTTGCGATATCCACTTCAACTTGTGCTCCTCCTTCAATAGGTTGTCGAAGTCCGAAAATAGGTCAACATGACCAAGAAACTCCCAAAACTTGGTCAAGGGCCAACACACCTGGAACTGGCTTAGTGTGTTTACGACAAAGAAAATGTTTGGTCAAGTATTTACTAAATACATCAATGACCCAATCAATTGTCAATATAGGGACGGGTCTACTGGATCAAAATCTGAGTCTATTACTTTTCTTATATCTGTGGTCATAGGAGTGTCCATGTATTTGCAATCCATCATTCCAAACTTCTGAAGAATATTTACTGCGTACTTTCCTTGTCCAAGGAATACTTCACCACGCTTCTTCCATACTTCTAGTCCCAAGTAATAATGCATGAGACCAAGATATTTCATATTGAACTCAGAAGCTAGTTCCTTTTTACATTGGATGATGAGAGACTCTTCACCTGTCAAGAATAGATCGTCGACATATAGCAGTAGAATCATAGGTGCATTGCTCACGACTTTGTAGTAAATATTTGGATCTGCATGACTCTTGGAGAAACCAAGTCTCATTAGGTAGTTTTCTATTCTAGCATACCAAGCTCTTAGAGCTTGCTTGAGTCCATATAAATCTTTCTTTAGTCTGCAAACATGAGTGTCTTTGGAATGTACTTCAAATCCTTGAGGTTGTTCAATGTATACTTCTTCTTCGATTGCTCCATTGAGGAAAGTTGTTTTTACATCCATCTGATGTAAACTCCATCCCATGGAAGAGAAAGAGACATAATGGCTCTAATAGAAGTATATCTAGCAACAGGAGTGAATGTTTCATCATAGTCTTGTCCCTCCTTCTGGGAGAACCCTCTAGCTACGAACCTTGCTTTATATTTTTCCATGCTTCTGTCTATTGCATGTTTGATCTTATAGACCCATTTTGAAGTTGTATTGATTTTTCTTTAGGTCTAGGCACAATTTCCCATACATCATTTTTCATGATGGACTCGTGTTCTTCTATCATGGATTCGTTCCATTTTTTCTTCTGAGCTACATCTTCAAATGTGGTGGGTTCTTTGTCTAGAATCTTTGTCATACATGTTGCATAGTTGGAGCATCTCTTGGGCATATTGCTTTTTTTGAAGGTCCCACTTGAGGATTTGAGTCTTTCTGCTTCTTGTAGGGTAGCTTCAATTCAAGCTAGTTGTTTCTTGGTTTTGGGTACAGTGTCTGAATCAATAGTCTCACATGGTTGCATCATATGATCGATTTGTTATGTTTCTTCATTCTGACTTTCTGGAAGACATGTGCTTTCTTCAATTGTCTCTTCATACTCTTCTTCTTCTATAGTTTCTTCTATGAATTTCTTAAAATCCATCTTTTCATTGAAGGTTACGTCTTTTCTGACTTCAATCTTATGCTGTTATGGGATATAGATTATATAGGCCTTGGATGATTCATTGTATCCCATGAATATGCCCTTCTTTCCTGAGGGTTCTAATTTATTCCTTTTATCCTTGGGAACGTGAAAGTAAACAGGGCATCCAAAGATTCTTAAGTGTTCCACATTAGATTTCTTTCCTAGGAAGGCTTCTTCTAGAGTCATATCCTTCAATATGTGGTGAGGACTTATGTTCTAAACATATATTGTTTTCACGGTTGCTTCTCCCCATAGATACATAGATAAACCTTGATCGTTCAATAGTGCCTTCACAGTTTCTTCAATAGATTTGTTCTTCCTTTCTGCTACACCATTTTGTTAAGGATTATGAGGAACAGTTACCTCCCTCCTAATCCCTGTCGATTTGAAAAAGGCAACAAATTCCTTGGATGTATATTCTCCTCCGTTATCTTTTCTCAAGGTCTTGATTTTCTTGTTTGTGTGGTTCTCTATCTCTGCTTTGAATTCTTGAAACTTGTTGAATACTTCGTCCTTTGTCCTCAAGAGATATAACTAAGTCTTTCTCAAGTAATCATCTATGAAGATTACATAGTAAAGAGAACCTCCTAGATATTTGACTGGCATTGGACCGCAAAAATCTGAATGTATTGGATCTAGAATTTCCTTAGATCTACTATTGTTGCTTGAGAATGGTTTCTTAACATTCTTACCAAGAGCACATCCTTTGCAAATTCCTCCATGTGTAGACTGTAGTTCTGGTATTCCTTCAATCATGTTTTTGAGGAAGGGTAATGCTTGATAGTTGATATGAGCATACCATCTATGCCAAAGTTCATTAGGATTGACTTCATCATGTACAAGGGCTTCATCATTTCATTCCAGTAGTCTATATAGTCTTCCTTCATGGGTTCCAATAACTCTAGCATTCTCTATGTTGGAGTCTCTAGGCCAAGATAATACGTTTCCATCTACAAAGGCTATTATGTTTCATTTGTCTTATAGGCAAGATATAGTTACAAGATTCTTTTCTAAACCAGGTGCATATAAGACATTGCTAAAATGAACATTGTTACATGTTTTCAATTTGATGGGGGATTGAACAATTCCTTTGACTGGGTAAGTGTTTTTGTCTCCAAGTTCTACCTTGTACGATGTCTTCTTTTCATTTAGATTGGAGAGTTTGGCTTGATCTCCTGTCATATGCCTAGAAGCTCCACTATCAATTATCCACATGTCATATTCAAGCATTCATGTGAGTGTTGAGTAGTGTAGATGATTTTTTTTTTATTCATGACTTTTGTTGACTTATAACTAGTCATGTTTTGACCCAAAATTTCAACCTTGATGTTTCTACCTTCTGAGAGTGCCAAGAGGTGCGCTGAACTAAGGCGCACTTGAATATCTTCTCCTTAAGTAAGGTGTTCCATCATAAGGTATTAGAAAAGGGTTTTAGGGTTTCTACAATTGCACCTGCTAATAACCCTAGTGTCAATGCTTTAGTAATTGCACCTGCTAGAAACCCTAGTGGCAGTTCTTCAACGAGCTTAGTAACCTTATGCCTTGGCTCCCTTCCAGTGGTTACACTGAATGAAGGAGGTGTGGGCTAATAACCTATTAGAATATTGGATGTGCTCGTTTAACCATAGACAATATAGCAATATTGTCACCCAACCATAGGCACTAATGCCACCCCCGAGCACCTTGACCTTGACAGAGAGAAGAATTTCTGGCAAAAAATCAATAGCCAACCAAGGCTAATGCATCAATAAAAGATAACCAAAACTAATCAAAGAGTCCAACCTATAAAAACTGAAAATGCAGATTGCATAACTGTTGGCAGCAGTTGCTCCCAAGACTTGCACACAAACTGGCCTTCTGCAGTGCACACAAGTGTACTTCTGCAATTCTGAGAATTCTGGATAAAATGAAGATTGGCCTCCTATATTATACATCTTCTGCGAGACTACCTGGGACGACTTCTCATTATGGGTGCTAATTACTTAGTATATAATATTTTCTTTAGCCGACTTCTCTTCTAGGGTTATATCCAAATATTTTGTTGCTTCCGGAATATTCTAATCTTGTCAAAGGTCACCAATGGAGGTTAATACCTCCCGCAGCTACCATAATATCAAAATCCTACTAANACTACTCGTCTACTTGAGAAAAAAACTAACTTCTACTTAATTTTCATTACATTAAAGTCTAGGGGTGAAACTCCCAGATCATTCATGATCATTCAGCTTCGAAGCATTTGATCTTCTCTCGTTTCTGATCATTTCAAAAAAAAACATTGTAGGAAACGCCATCAATTAAGATTTTGAAATGATTCAACAGCACGCTAAGGCGATGAGTTGTCTCTCCACGTAGGCTTGTTGACGATGCTACTGCATCATATCAGTACACATATGGTATGGGTATAGGTATGGATACAGGTACAGGGAGGTATGGAGGATAGCTCAATGAGTGAGTGAATGATGATGGAATGATAGCAAAATGAACTAAGTCCCAGCTATATGTATGCATGTTCCCAACTTGACATTTGTCATGTTGGGAGCTACTTTAGCCCACTTGTCCCCATCTTTAGAACTTAGGATGAAATAATTATCCATACATTATACTTTAAGGAATATTAATATAATATTCTTTTTTGGCTCAAGCTCCCTAGCTTATCCCTTTTCCTTAACATTTAGCCCCCCCTTTTTCCCTAACTAGTGGAGTTTAGTCCCCCATACTCTTTTATCGTGGTTATTCTACACACAGTGATGTATTATATTAATGATGAGACATATACAAAAATAGACTCATTGGCCTTTAACATCTAAGCTCGCTGGCCTAATACAAAACATAATCCTCCTAGCTTATAATAACTGGCTCACCAGCCTATAAAGCACAACATATACACAAAGGCTCCCTAGCCTCAAAATCGCACGCACTTAAGTTTGTTGCACGTGGTATCCTGGAAAGTACACACTTCATCATTTTAGTGCACAGTACATCTGCGCACTATACCATGGAAGGTGCATACAAAAAATGATATCAAACAACTCACCAGCTTAAGTACATTTGCATTTACATTTACAATTGGGTTCGGCCTAGAGGTCTTACAATCCCCTCCCCTTATTTATGCATTGTCATCAGTGCATTATGTACACATATGAGAAATATTTCCGAAATATTCAAAAAGATGTGGGTATTCTACCTGCATTGCATCTTCATGCTCCCAAGTAGAGTCCTTGGGACCATACCAGGTCCATTGGACCTTTACAATCCCTATGGCTCAATTCCAGAGTTGTTTGATTTTTTGGTCTAGAATGCGTATCGGATGCACTTGGATAATGCCTTCTTGCTCCACCTGAATCACATTCCAATCATTTATATGATTAGCATCAGTTATATATTTCTTGAGCAATGATACATGGAATACATTATGAACAGACATAGATGCAGGCAGTGAAATCATATAAGCTATTAGACCAATCCTCTCTAGGATTTCAAAGGGCCCACAATATCGAGCTCCCAACTTTGAACAATTTCCCAACTTCAGGGAACTTCTATTGGCCTTAACCTTCAAGAATACATGATCACCCACTTTAAATTCCTTGTGAGTTCTTCCCTTATCAGCATATATTTTCTGCCTATCTTGGGTAGCCTTTAAATTTTGTTTTATTTTCAAAATTTTCTCCTCCATTTCCCTCAGTAAATCTGGCCCAACCATTGTTCTATCTATTTTGTTATCCCAACTTATCGGTATGTTGGACTTTCTGCCATAAAGTGCCTCAAATGGGATCATCTTTAGAGATGTTTGGTACCCATTGTTATAATCAAACTCTACTAATTTTAGGTAGTATTCTCATTTTGATGGTTTATCCATCACATACATCCTCAACATATCCTCAATCACTTGATTCACCCTCTCAATTTTTCCATCTAATTATGGATGATAAGTTGTACTAAAATTCAAATTTGTTCCAAATCCATTAAATAATCCCTTCCAAAACTTTGAGTTAAAGTTTGGATCTGTGTCAGACACAATTGTCTTGGGTATACCATGTAATCGAGCAATTTCTCTCATATAAACATCAACAATGTTGGTTGCCTTGTGAGTGAGCTTTACTGGAATAAAATGGGCAGCTTTAGTAAGCTTATCCACCACTACCATCATAGAATCATGTTGCTTATTTGTTCTCGGAAATTTGGTGATGAAATCCATTGTTACAACTTCCCATTTCCACTCAAGAATGGGTAGTGGTTGTAGGAAACTAGTTGAGTGTCTATGCCCAGCCTTTACCTTTTGACATTCCAAATATTTGGCAATAAAATCAACAACTTATTTCTTCATGTTTGGCCAATAATATTGGTTTTTGACAGCTGCAATAGTTTTCTGATAACCTGGGTGCCTAGCATAAGGTACATTATGCATTTCTCTCAATATCAGACTTTTCAATTCATGGGAATCTGGTACATAAATTATACCCCTGTATATGAGAATTTCATCATTTTCTAGCTTATAGTCTTCAATTTTTTGTTGCATATTACCTTGTTGTAATTTTTTCACTAATTCCTTGCATTGCAAATCTGATTTTGCAGCCTCTAAAATTCGGTGTCTCAAATCTGATTGGTACATTCTAATGGTTGTAGCATGCAACTCATGCACTCTTCTGCTAAGTGCATCAGCCATTTTGTTCTCTTTCCCCTTCATATGCTTTGAGAAATTCTAACCATCTGCTTTGCCTATAATTTAGAGTTGGTTGATCAAATAAATATTTCAGACCACTATGGTCTTTCCTCAGCTCAAACCTTTTCCCCGTGAGGTAGTGTCTCCATTTCCTCAAGGCATGCACTATGGTTGCCAAATATAAATCATGAGTGCCATAGTGTCTTTCATGCTCCTTCAACTTCCTTCATTCATAACATACAACAAACCCATTTTGACTGAGGACTCCACCAAGTCCTTCTTTACATGCATCATACAATGAAGTCTTCATTTGGATCTGTAATCCTTAAAATTGGAGCACTAGTTAATAATTGTTTCAAGTGTTGGAAACTTTTTTCACAATCCCATGTCCACTAAAAATTCACACCCTTATTTTGCAAGGAAGTGATTGGGTGTCCAATCTTTGAGAATCATTCAATAAACATCCTATAGTATCCTGTAAGGCCCATGAATGATCTGACCTCTGTCACATTATTTGGCGTTGACCATCCTCTAATGGCTTCTATCTTCTCAGGATCCACTGCTATCCCATCCTATGAAATGATATGTCCCAAATAATGATTTTTCTTCTGATAAAATGAGCACTTGCTCAATTTGGCATACAATTGATGCTCCCTTAATACTTGTAACACCATCCTCAAGTGTTGTTCATGCTCTTCCTCTGACTTAGAATATATAATAATGTCATCTAAAAATACAATGACAAACTTATCTAAGTATTCTCTAAAAATAGCATTCATTAAACATATGAAGACAGTTGGTGCATTTGATAACCCAAATGGCACCACTATGAACTCATAATGACCATACCTTGTTCTGAAAGTAGTCTTGTTGATGTCTTCTTATTTAATTCTTACTTGATGATAACTAGACCTAAGATAAATCTTGGATAATATTTTTTCATCTTTCAGCTAATCAAAGAGGTCATCAATCATTGGAAAAGGATACTTATTCTTCACAGTTACCTTGTTCAACTGCCTAAAGTCAATGCAAAGTCTCAATGTTCCATATTTTTTCTTCACAAATAAAACTGGGGCACCCCAAGGTGACACACTTGGGCGTTTATACCCCTTTTTCGGAAGCTCTTCAAGTTGCATATGCACTCCTTCAATTCTGGTGTACTCATCTTGTATGGAGTCTTGGATACTGGAGCTTCTTTAGGCATCAAATCTATGGAGAAATCAATCTCTCTTTTAGGGGGTAATCTTGGTATTTCCTTAAACACATATTCAAACTCTTTTAGGACTGCATAATCTTCAATATTTGACACCTTGTCTTTAGGTGTCTCTTTCATATGAGCTGCAAATATTTGACACCCTTTTCTGTAACATTTCTTCAGCTGCAATGCTGAAATTTCTCTAATGGTTATTTCCCTGGGAATTCCCTGCACTATCCTTAGGTTCCTTTCCTCATCCAAGCAAGTAAAATCCTTGTTATGACAGTCTAGGATAGCATGATGTTGGTCCAACCAATCCATCCCAATTATACAATCATAGGAACCAAAAGGAAAGATGTTTAAATTTTCCCTGGTGTTCAGTCTTTTCATGTCCATAAGACAGGACTTAACCATATCATTAAATTTTCTTTTGGCTCCACTAGCCAACTGCACCAACCAACATTTTCCACGGTTGATTCTTGGAAAATGCAAACTTTCCACCATCTTAGGATCTATATAACTATGACTAGTTCATGAATCAATTAAAATAGTAATGGTTTGCTTGTTGATCATACCTTCCACTTCAATCATCTGTGACTGATACTTTGCTTGCTTGTTGTCTAGGGTTGCATAGATCCTTGGTACATTTATTCCCATGTATTCCACTATTTCATCTTGTTGTACATTGTGAACAGTCCTCACTTTTTCACCTCTATGAGGGAAATATCTAAACATATGATCTCCTTTACAACCCCAACATTGAATAAGTGGTTCTCTTGGCCTTTGACCCCTTGTATCAATCATTCTAGATTCTCTAGTAGTCGGTTGTCCCTGAGGATCATTTTTGAAGAATGGTGGCTTAGTTCCCTTCTTCCCCTGATCCATCTTGAATTTATTCTTGTCTTCCCAAGCTTTTTGGAAAGTTGGCCTTGCTTTTTGTTGATCATATAGGAATTTAGCTCGCCTTATGGTCTCCTCCAATGTTTTGGGATCATCATATTGTATTTTGTCATTGATGAATGATGGAAATCCACTCAAATACCTCTGAATATTAATTGTCTCATCCTTGATGAAAGAAACATACTTCAGCAGTTCTAAAAACCTTCTTTCATATTCATCTATTGTCATACTCCCAAGTTTGAGTTCAAAGAACTCCAAGTTTTCAACATTGAGCCTAGATGGGCCGAGCAAGTTGAGATGAAGTGAAATTTCACAGAGAGTGTATTTTGAAGTGGTAGAATTTGAAGTTATAGAACATCCATGGTAAAAATTAGAAGCAATTGCATGGAATTGGGCAAAAGCCCCAATTTTTGTTGTTAAATTCATGGAAAAAGTGAGAAATTTGGCCAAGTGGTGAGGTATTCTTGATTTAATATATGTTCTAGCAAATTCAAACCTGGAATTGGTCGAATTTGAAATTATAGGGAAGCCATGACAGATGGATCAATATTACTTGATTAAAATTCTCAATTTGTGAATTGAGTTTGGGAAAAACGCGTTCCAGAAATTTCAACCAACAATGATTTGTTGTTGCAGAGGTTGAATTGGTGTTATCGAGGTGAAATTGAACAAATTTCATAGTTGCAGAATGTCTGTTGTGAAAATTTGGAAAAATGTTTGGCAAAAGCCCCAATTTATGCAACGAAATTCACGTGGAATTGATGTGCATAAAAATGAATGTGTGTCGGTGTGCACACTAAAAATGCACGATGACCAGTGAAAATCTTGTGATATGTGGAAAAATATTTGTGTGCGGGTGTGCATGCTAAAATTTGGCATTGTGCGGTGCAAAGTGGCATTGCATGGAAAAATATTGGCATGCATGTGTGCACTCTAATATTTGGCGTTGCACGGTGCAAAGTAGCATTCTGCGGAAAAATAATGGCATGGGGGTGTGCGCACTAAAATTTGGTGTTGCACGGTGCAAAGTGGTATTGCCCGGAAAAATATTAGCGTCCAGGTGTGCGCGCTAAAATTTTGCGTTGTGCGGTGAAGAATCACATTGGGCAGAAAAATATTGGTCTACGGGTGTGTGTGCTAAAATTTGGCATTGTGCGGTGCAAAGTGGCATTGCGCTGAAAAATATTGGCGTGCGGGTGTGCTCACTAAATTTAGCATTGCACAGAGCGGGTCGAGTGGCACATGCGTAATACTAGTGCACGTGGTGTGCACATGCATAATAATGGCATGCATGGTGTGTGCAATATTGACAAAGCGCAGAGGAATTTTGTTGGTGCGTGTGCAATGTGGGTAAATGTTGTCACACGATAGTTTAGTTAATGGTGCTCGCGGAGTACTGGTGCACGGTGGGGGCGTACTAAACGTTGGCATGGTGCAGCGCATAGAGTAAAATGAACACATAATATTATCACTCAACACAAAAAATTGTGTGCAACAGGTATTAGTGCATGAACCAAAATTGGGCGCGGTGCATATTTGCGCGGGACACAAAAGTGGTGTGCACCAGTTATTGGTGCGACAGAGAAGTGATCCACATCAGTTATAGGTGCGCGAAGCATGCACTAACTTATGGTGTTGTTGCGCATGTTAAATATGGGTGTACATGTTGAAATTTGTGCACGCGAAGTTATTTGGATGGTGTACAAGAGCAGAAAACCAGCGAATTTCTGCGACGTTTTACACTATTTGAAGGTCATCTTTTTGCAACGTGTTTTTGAGGCCCTAAACAACATTTTTAGCTACTCTAAAACCTCGTGAATAGAACATAGTGAACTAATGTACACTATGTCTTTTAATCTTAAATAAAAGATCCTAGAGAGAGCTTTCTAATGGTGTAAATCATTCATCAAATGGAGATTTGATGAAGAAGTTGCAGGACAAACAGTGGAGGGTAAATTTTAAGACCCAACTAATTTCGAAGGGCCATAACTTTTTGCTCCGTAATCAGATTGAGGCACAGGACCAGTATGTTGAAAGATATTGAACCATAGAAGACATTCATAGAGCTGGATTAAAATTATGGGAATGTTAAAAACATTTAAGATGGAAAAGAAGGTACATGTAGCATTCCAGACCAAAAACATGAATTGGCCTAGAACTTCAGCAGGTTGTAACTAGCATCTCGGAACCCAGAAAAATGTGAAACTTGGACAAACTGTCCAAAATATGTATATGAAGAAACCCAATTGATATCCTACTAAAAATATAATGGAGGAGGTGCAAAAATGCATAATTACAATGCATATTTGCGTCAAGTTGAAGGGTGAACAGAAAGAAATTTATGGACAATTTTCAAATAACCATAACTTTATGCTCAAGACTCAGAATTAAGCATGGAAGAAGGTGTTGGAAAGGTATTGGACAATACAATATAATTATTCACCCAGAAAATTGATATGGGCAATCAATATTTCAGGAAATTGGAAGAAATAATTATGATATATTAATTGAACCGGAATGGTTCATATTTTTCATGAAATTGATGAGTCAGTTAACCTGACAAAGTTTTGTTCGCTGCACATTTTGCAAAGTTAACAACAATTATATCAAATCAGGATAAACACATAGTGCAGAGGAATGCAAGATGCACAGGGGACTTACAGCTAGGAAGATTATATTAGAGGAATGGAATATGCACAGGGGACTTACAGCTAGGAAGATGAGATTAGAGGGATGGATGTCCGTTTGGGCATTGAAGGAAAAAACTCCAATGGACATGGAGAAGGAAGGGACAAAAACATGAATATGGTAGAGACCATTAAAAATTTGCAGAAGGATGTCCAAAGCCATAAAGATAATAATGAAAGGATTATGAAATCCAAGGAGCAGCAGGAGGACTTCAACATGAAGTTAATGCAGAGCTTGAATAGAATAGAAAATAAATTGGATAAGGAGAGTGGCTCAAGAAAATAAGGAAGTCGCAGGTCTCCTGATGAGAAAAGAAGAACTAGAAGTGCTATCATACATCACCATCACTCCCCGAGGCATTCCAATAAGAGATCACATAGCAACTCAAGTCCATCCTCTGTGAGAAAGCATAAGAGGTCTGGGGTGGAAGAGATACGAGGAGAAATGAACAAAATCAAACCTCCTACATTTAATGGTGAGAACAAGAAGGATGAACATGCAGAGACATGGTTGTTGGGCATGAGAAAGTATTTTCAATTGCATAATTATTATTCTCATGTATAAGGAAGAATGTTAAGGACCTAACCCTCACGTAGGTAGAACAATATATCTGGATGTAATAAAGGTCAATATTAATAAGGCCTTGCAATAAAGTAGAATAAGTCAAATGTAAGAAGACCTAATAGAAGCTTCTACTTCTAGATGGATCTTCCTCTAGATGGTTATTTGATAGACATATTTAGTATAAATAGGAGTCCAGGGTATGAGAACCCTAGCTTGGATATTATTGTAATAGAGCTTTTCTCGACTAGAGGTTGCCCCCTCGAAGAGGCCCATGAACATTGCTCTCAAAATCAAAGTATTCTTTCTGGTGTTATTTTGATATCATTTCAGTGTTAGTGTGGTGTTGTTCTGGTTATATTGTTGTTTATCTACCATTTCTAGCATTTTATTTATGTTCTGCATACTTTTTATATATGGAATATTACAAGTGGTATCAGAGCACTTTCCTCAGCAAAAATTGTGGATTAAATTTTTTTTCAGGATAGACACGTATTTTGGCATCTTTAAGCCACAGAGATCTGTCGTTACACGCATAAACCTGTGGTTGAGGGATTCATACACACAGGAAATACAAGTGGTACTTAAGTGCACTTTTGTTGGCCACCCTTGTAAACCCTGTTGGTACCCCTTCGAGTGGTAGCACATCAGACAACACTTTTGTACGGATCGACCTATATTTCTTGAAGCCCTCTTTAGATAAACCGATCATTCACCTGACTATTATAGTTCCACCAAGAACAACACTCGGGAAGATACTCTCTAGTACCTGGGTAGTTGGGTAGTACGGCTAAGGGCGCGGTCTAGCCCCCTTAGTTGGTGCCCTGAGATATTGGGTTGAGTACTACTATTGGACACCGCACATATATCAGAGAGCTATAGCATAGGGAAAACCCTTGTCTGTAGAACCCTTGAATACCTAACCCATGGGGACGGAAACAAAAAATTAAAATAGACAAGATCTATTTGCATGCAACTGTGTTCGGGTTGCCAAATCACTACAAATTTCTTCCTGGTTAAGCATTTGGGAATTTCATCACTGCATTATTCTTCAGACCTATTACATTGGATTTATCTCTTCTCCCTTATCACATTCATAAATATTATTTTTCATCAAAAAATTTGACCCCACCCGCCCCATTTCGGTTCCCTCGTCATCATGGCCCATACCTTTAGCCAAGACTTGGAAGCTCGCTTCAATACCTTGCAATATAATTTCACAGAGACCCAACAAGAAGTGAAATAGCTCAGTGCCAATGTTTCCACCATCAATACAAACATGCAGTCCTCCATCGCTACCTCAATCGAGGAACTCAAACAAGACATGACTACCCAGATTGAATCTGTCGTTTCAATGATCTGCACCAAGCTACATATCCCTGCAGATAACCCTTTATCTGACCCACCTCCACATACCGAATCTAAAACTTCCTCTCATTCCCATAATTTTCAGCACCATCACTTTCAGCATGACCTACGTCTTCTGCTAGTGGATGTGACTGAATTTGATGGCTCGGATCCCACTGGTTGGGTAACCCAAATGGAACATTATTTCTCTTTATAAGGCATTACAGATGACTTAGCCAAACTCCAGTATGGTGTTCTCCATATAGATCAAGAACATTGGTAATGGTGGCAATGGAAAAAAACTTCTCATCAACACACTTTGTGGAAAAGCTTTATGAACACTTTGACACTGACACCAACCATTTAGGCCGATTGAAAAAGTTGAAAAAATCTGGAACAGTAGAATACTTTATAGTTGCTTTTGAGCACCTGGCTTTTCGGACAGAGGGCATGTCTGATGTCGTTTTCTGAGAATGTTTTATTTGTGGCATCAAGGATGATATTTGTGTCCATGTCCTCATGGATTGGCCTCAGAGTTGAGTGGAGGCTACTAAAAGAGATAAAGAAGCACAATAGGTTGTATCTTCTCAAAACTGGAAACCCTCCTTTATTCCTTGCACTAAACCAGTAAATCCCACTACGCCCTCTGCTCCACTAAAGATCCAAAAATTGACCAAGGTTGAAATGGTTGAACACCAACTCAAAGGCCTTTTCTATAATTGTGATGACAAATATTTTTTGGGCCACAAGTTTAAGGAACAAAATATTTTTATGGCCATCTCGGAGGATATTTCGGAAGAGGATGTTGAAACTCCCC
>SNQJ01S0036447.1:41235-54642 GCA_010110895.2 Picea sitchensis
GTTGAAACTCCCCTTGTGTCTGAGTCACCTGAAACCACTAACATAACCCCTCCCTCAAACCCTCACGAAGTAGAACCAGTCATTTCCCTAAATTCTCTCACTGGCTTCTCTGCTCCCCAAACTGTCAAGCTAATCGGTTACATCAAGAATAGGTAGGTCATCATTATTGTTGATAGTGGAAGCACCCATAATTTATTCATTGTCACATTGCCCAAGAAAATCATTGTTATATCTATGCAGTCAATAATTTCCAAATCATGATTTCCAATGGTGGCTCCATGAAATGTGGAGGGAGTTTTGAAAATGTGAATCTCCAAATTGGTGACTACCACCTGAAATCTCATATGTTTTCTATTGACATGGGCGGTTGTGACATTGTGTTGGGTGCAGATTGGCTAAGGACTTTGGGTCCCATTCTCATGGATTTTAAGGAATTAACGATGCAATTCAACCAAGAGGGCAAACAATATAAGTTCCAAGGCATCATCATTGGTTCACCTGAGATCATTAGTTCCCATCGCATGGAAAAGATGCTAAAAAAATGTCATTATGGCGTTATTTCCCAACTCCATGCCATACAAGCAACTGAGACACCCTCAATGCCGCAAGACCTCCAATCCATCCTCTCTAAACACAGAGTGGTATTTTCCACTCCCCAGAGACTCCCTCCTTCCTATGGTGTTCATGATCATTCCATTCCCCTTGTACCAGGAAACCCTTCCTCCCAATATTCGTCCCTATCGTCACCCCTTTTCCCAAAAAAATGAAATTGAGAAAATGGTTCAGGAACTCCTTAACGCAAGCATTATCCACCCTAGTACGAGCCCTTACTCTTCTCTTGTGGTCATGGTCCTGAAGAAAGAAGGTTCTTGGCGAATGTGTCCTAACTTCTGTGCCCTCAACAAATTCACCATTAAAGACAAATTTCCCATTCCTTTCATTGATGACCTCTTGGATGAATTGAGTGGTGCCAAGTTCTTTACTAAACTTGATCTTCCTTCTAGCTACCACTAGATACGTATGAAAGAGGCAGACATTTCTAAGAATACCTTTAGAACTCATGAGGGCCACTATGAGTTTTTGGTCATGCCCTTTGGCTTGTGTAATGCCCCCTCCACCTTCCAAAGCCTTATGAATCATGTCTTCCATCCTTTTTTCTGTCATTGTGTCTTAGTTTTCTTTGATTATATCCTCATTTATAGAAAAACCTGGATAGATCATCTTGCTCATGTGGATCGAGTTCTCCATCTACTCTCTCAGCACCAACTTTTCCTGAAAAATTCTAAATATGCTTTTGACGCATCAGAAGTCGAGTACTTGGGTCATCTAGTTGGCAAGGATGGTGTCAGGGTGGATCCTAAAAATATTGAAGCTATGAAATACTGGCCTCACCCAAAGAATCTCAAAAGATTGCGTGGATTTCTAGGCTTAATAGGTTATTATCGCAAGTTTGTTAAGAATTATGGAAAGATTGCAGCACCTCTTACTGCATTCCTAAAAAAGAACTCTTTCACTTGGACTCCAGCAGTTGCTCAAGATTTTCAAACCTTGAAGATGGTCATGTGCACAACTCCATTCCTGGCCCTTCCTGATTTCACAAATATCTTTGTCCTAGAATGTGATGCTTCAGGGAAAGGAATTGGCACTGTCCTTATGCAAGAGGGTCGACCTTTGGCCTTTACTAGCTAGCAACTGTCTGAACGAAATCTGGGCAAATCAATCTATGAAAAGGAAATGTTGGCTATTATGCATGTTGTTGATCTATGGCGCCCTTATCTATTGGGGCAATGCTTCCAAATTAAGACAGACCATCAGAGCCTCAAGTATTTTCTGGAACGATGCATTTCTTCACAGAGCAACAAAAATGGGTGACTAAGCTCTTTGGATATGATTATGAGATCATTTACAAGAAAGGAAAAGACAATGTGGTTGTGGATGCACTTTCCAAAAAATATGAAGATGAAGGATCCCTTTTTTCTCTCTCCTTCATTGTACCAGATTGGCTCCAAGTTGTTCGCCAGGAATGGCTACATGATCCCAAAAGTTTGCATCTGATACAACAATTGCAATCAATTCTCTAGTTTCCCTAGAGTACTCTTGGCTCCATGATGAGCTTCAATACAAAGGCCGTTTGTATTTAAGTAAACAATCAAAACTTGAATACACGGTACTTTCTAAGCTTCATGCTACACCCACAGCTAGGCACTCCGAGTTTAGAAAAACCTATGACAGGGTCAAACTTTCTTTCTTCTGGGATGGTATGAAACAAGACGTTCATAATTTTGTCGATGAATGTGATGTGTTTCAACGCAACAAGGGAAAAACAGTCAAATATCCTGGCACACTACAACCGCTTCCGATTCCACCTACTATTTGGAGGGATATCTCTATGGAATTTATTACAGGCTTACCCAAATTGGGAAATAAATCAGTCATCATGGTGATTGTTAATCTCCTTTCCAAGTATGTTAATTTATGTAATCTTCAATGCCCATTTACAGCATCCACTGTGGCTCAACTTTTCATGGATCAGGTCTTCAAGCTTCATGGCATGCTGCATTCTATTGTTTCTGATCGTGACCTAACTTTCACCATCAATTTTTGGCAAGAATTGTTCAAGCTACAAGGCACCCAATTACACCTCAGCACAGCTTATTATCCCCAAACTGATGGTCAAACTGAATTTGTCAACAAGTGTTTGGAAACATATTTGAGGTGTTTTTCATCAGAAAAGAAAAATCAGTGGGCTTAATGGTTACCCCTATTTGAATGGTGGTACAACACTTCATAGCATATAGCTACCAGCATGACTCCTTTTGAAGCAGTATATGGACAAAATCCACCTTCAGTTCTCTCATACTTACTAGGTGTCTCAAAGGTCCAAGCAGTCGACCAAACACTTACAGTTTGAGAGGCTATTCTTCGTACCCTGAAAGAGAATTTGGTCATGGCATAGAATTGCATGAAGCAACAAGTAGATCAAGGTCACTCTGAACGTCAATTTGCAAAAGGGGATCAGGGGTTTCTTCGACTGCAACCTTACAAGAAAAATTTCCTCAAGGCCGAGCATTGTCAGAAGTTGGTGCCCAAATTTTGTGGTCCTTATATTGTTCTCAAGCATTTGGGATAGGTGGCCTATTAGTTATCTTTTCCCATTCATTCTAAGCTACATCATGTTTTTCATGTTTCATGCTTAAAGAAGTTGATTGGAACTAAGTGCCAAATTCAAACCAACCTTCCTGAGTTGGACGAAGAAGGATCTATTTGGCTATATCCACAAGCAATTTTGGACCAGCGTGAGTGTCGCCTGCATCAGCGAACCATTAAGGAAGTGTTATTCCAATGGAAATATACAACTCCAGCAGATGCCACTTGGGAACCAGCTACCATTCTGCAGCAATTTCCACATCTCAAGCCTTGAGGACAATGTTTTTTTTAAGGGGGAGGACATGTTAGGGACCTAACCCTCACATAGGTAGAACAATATATTCAGATGTAATAAAGGTCAATATTAATGAGGCCTTACAATAAAGTAGAATAAGTTGAATGTAAGAAGACCTAATATAAGCTTTCATTTCTAAAAGGATCTTCCTTTAGATGGTTCTTTTGATAGACATATTTAGTATAAATAGGAGTCGAGGGTATGATAACCCTATCTTGAATATTATTGTAATAGAGATCTGCTCGACTAGAGGTTTCCCCCTCGAAGAGGCCCGTGAACATTGCTCTCAAAATCAAATTTCTCTTTCTGGTGTTATTTTGATATCATTTCAGTGTTATTGTGGTGTTGTTTTGGTTATATTGTTGTTTATCTGCCATTTCTAGCATTTTATTTCTGTTCTAGAATTTTCATCTATCAACTCAAAGGAAAGGCATCCATGTGGTGGGATCATCTTGTGCAGGTGCATCATATTAAAGAGAAAAATGTTACTTGGAGGGAATTCAAGTATTTTGAATATAAATATTTGACAAAGAGAACTATAGCAGGGTCTTCAAAAATCTAGAAGACACTAATAAAATCTTTTCCAATTGTATACAAATGGATATCTTAGAAGGTGGGTAGTGGGCCTAAAGTGAGAATAGGAGGGGATCCTTGGGTGGGATGTGCTGGAATTTTTAGACTTCTTGAACCAATGAAAATTTCACTAAATCTAGAAGGCATACGCTATTTGGTAGAGGCAATAGACTGGCAATACTTCTATTTGGAATTGGGGTCGGAAGGAAGCAAATAGGATAGGTTTGCAAGGGGAGAAATTAGATTGTCAGACTTTGTATGTACAAAAGTCGAAACACAGTGAAATCAGATTAATGGAGGAACATGATGAATTGCTTGGTCTAAAAACACTTCATTGGTAATATACACAACTAAGTTAATATATAAAGCAATGTTTTAGTAAGAGGAGGAAAATGATGGAAATGGCACTGGAAATTTGTATGGAAAATAAAATCTTATCTAAAAGAAAGAGTTTTCCTTTGGTTACTTCTTGCAAACAAAATCTTGAGTTGGGACACTTGTAAAAAGAAACATGGTATGGGCCAAGAAGGTGCATCTTCTGCAAAAGAAATGATGAGACCTTACCTCACCTAATGGTAACCTATCCTTTTACAAAAGTAGTATGGGCGGAAACTCTAAAATTAGCAATCAAAAATGGTAAATGATGAGATATTGTAGTGGTTTGTCTAGATATTTGGATTAAGGAAAAATCTATCAAGGCTCACAAATCTCTCCCTTGTATAGTCTTTTGCAACATTTGGCTAGCTAGGAATGATATGATCTTTCAAAATAAAGAAATGTCACCCATTCAAGTTTTTTGTTAAATAAAGTATGTTTATGAAAGAGTGTGGAAACTAGGTAAGAAAAAACCTCCAAGAATGGGTACTAGTCCAAATTTTGATAAATCATATTGATTGGAGAAAATCAAGAGAATTCTCTACTAAGTGGGCTTAAAGTGTCATATTCTTAAAAGAAGAACACAAAATAACCTTTAAAGTAGCTTTAGGATATGAAACAAATAATTTGGTGCAATTGAATGCTCTTTGGATGTTGATGAAGCTAGCAGTTGAAAAAGGGGTGGCTTTATCACACATTATGAGGGATTCCAAGGTGCTTATAGACTGGATAAATGGTAAAAATAACATGAAAATTATGTCCCTTCTACCAATAATGAAAAGGAACAAAAAATAAATAAAAGATTTTTTTTTTAAATCATCATATGTATAAAGAATTGAACTCCAAAGATGATGATATTTCTAAGAAAATCCTTGGCTCTTCATCCAAGTTCCTTCAAGTCAAAAGAAGAAGAGGAAGGCACTCAACCTACATGTATTTGGAGATCTATATATGATTATATATTCTCAATTACAAGGAAATGCAATCAAATTATGGCAATGTTTCATGAAAAAGTTGCTCGCGATTTATTGATATAATTATATAAANTTCTTGCAAACAAAATCTTGAGTTGGGACACTTGTAAAAAGAAACATGGTATGGGCCAAGAAGGTGCATCTTCTGCAAAAGAAATGATGAGACCTTACCTCACCTAATGGTAACCTATCCTTTTACAAAAGTAGTATGGGCGGAAACTCTAAAATTAGCAATCAAAAATGGTAAATGATGAGATATTGTAGTGGTTTGTCTAGATATTTGGATTAAGGAAAAATCTATCAAGGCTCACAAATCTCTCCCTTGTATAGTCTTTTGCAACATTTGGCTAGCTAGGAATGATATGATCTTTCAAAATAAAGAAATGTCACCCATTCAAGTTTTTTGTTAAATAAAGTATGTTTATGAAAGAGTGTGGAAACTAGGTAAGAAAAAACCTCCAAGAATGGGTACTAGTCCAAATTTTGATAAATCATATTGATTGGAGAAAATCAAGAGAATTCTCTACTAAGTGGGCTTAAAGTGTCATATTCTTAAAAGAAGAACACAAAATAACCTTTAAAGTAGCTTTAGGATATGAAACAAATAATTTGGTGCAATTGAATGCTCTTTGGATGTTGATGAAGCTAGCAGTTGAAAAAGGGGTGGCTTTATCACACATTATGAGGGATTCCAAGGTGCTTATAGACTGGATAAATGGTAAAAATAACATGAAAATTATGTCCCTTCTACCAATAATGAAAAGGAACAAAAAATAAATAAAAGATTTTTTTTTTAAATCATCATATGTATAAAGAATTGAACTCCAAAGATGATGATATTTCTAAGAAAATCCTTGGCTCTTCATCCAAGTTCCTTCAAGTCAAAAGAAGAAGAGGAAGGCACTCAACCTACATGTATTTGGAGATCTATATATGATTATATATTCTCAATTACAAGGAAATGCAATCAAATTATGGCAATGTTTCATGAAAAAGTTGCTCGCGATTTATTGATATAATTATATAAATATTTTTCGAGTTATTGTTTTTATGAGGACAATTGTATAATCTACACTAGTGTTGACCAAAATTTGGTCACCTATATATTCTTTCTCCTGGAATAATTAAAAAAATGATATTGGAAGATGAAAATTTTTGAACTATTATATGTTCATTGCATATCCCTCGGTATCAGCTTCGCCATGGATTTCATGGAATCAAAATTAGAGTCTCCATGACCAAGATACACATACTTCTGTCCAGAATTCCAATGGGTTCTTCGGTTGATAAGGGTTGATATTTTTTTATCTTGTATGTTATTTGCAAGTAATACTGACCAATT
Source organism: Picea sitchensis (assembly GCA_010110895.2). Classification (NCBI taxonomy): domain Eukaryota; kingdom Viridiplantae; phylum Streptophyta; class Pinopsida; order Pinales; family Pinaceae; genus Picea; species Picea sitchensis. Next base: position 47,942 of record SNQJ01S0036447.1, read on the forward strand.
CTCAATACTTAGAACATTTTACAACTTCTTTTTACTACTATTTACCTCAGAGACATGTGGCAACATACAAAAAGTGACACATGGTGTGCTTTATTGGGTGACATATGGTAGATTCTGGCAGATTCTTATTTGTAGATTGTTGGCCTACCGAGTGATGACATGTGGCAACATTTGGTTAGATGACTCATCATTTCTAACTGGGCATATTTGTGGTTGACTGGGCATGCAAAATTATTATTATATTCAATGATTTTCCAAGGGTCAACTCATCTAAGCTCCATAGTATCCTCTCTTTTGTATTTCTTGTGAAGTGTATGTTGCACTTAACATTATATACGACTGAGAACTTTTTATTCTCATGCATGTGGGATAAGAATAATGAAGAAAAGTCAAAATTCAACAAAGGAGGTCGAAATTAAATCAAGGGTCCACACTTACCAAGCTAACTTGATCGACGGTGGTTGAGTCACGATCTTATAAAGGATATATATTGAGCTCCCAACCTCCATTTGCAGCACACTTTATATCATTGTAAAGGTATTTAGATGTAGAATATGGTGGTATAGTTTTTAAGTGTTGAATGTTGAAAACAATTTCTCAGAAATTAAAATATCGGTTAGCTACATTTTTTAAAGAGTCTATGTAACAACTCAACTTCACGAGCTCATATCTTGAGATCAAGGCGACGGATTTGGGAAAATTTTAAATCATTGGAAATATAAGACAATGAAAAGAACATAAGAAGTGGTTTACATGGATAAAAAGTTGGTTTTCACTTCTAGAAAGTTAAATTACAGTTGTCCTCGTTTAGTGGAGAATTATTATTTTTTTAAATAAAAGTTTAATTAAAAACTTTTATTAAAAAGGGAGAGGGACCCATTTTCAATATACTTATATTAATTATGTGAGTTCATTAATTAGGAATTAATGAAGCATTATTTAAAGGGAATGTTCCAAGAAAATTTTCGTACGAGAATTTCTAGAGGGGAAGGGTAGAATATCAAAGGAAGAAGAAGGTACAACCATGGATACACAATCAATCTTTTGATCAAAAGAAAGAAATCTCTATCTTCTCCATTTTTTTATATATATTCTTCTACACCACTTCTCATAGCTTTATGCTTGAATCTCAGAGTTGGGCACAAGGCTGATTTGTTGAGTGTTCTTCTTATATTCTTCTAAAGTATTTTCTTATATGATCATGGAGTATTTGCAGCCACATACATGGTTTTCAAAGCTTGTTGTGATGAAGAACATATTTTCATGAATAAAACTCCGCAAATAATTGTTTCGGGGTTGATCTTGACTGTATCTTGTAACCCAGAGTTTTGAATATGAGGTATTTGAGGTTGAACTATCAAATTATCTTTTGATCTTAATTGTAGTACTCTGTTAAAATTATTTGAGACGATCAATTCATTCTCTCCTATGAAGAAGATATGGATGTATTTATATATTACTAATAAGATTGTGTGTGATATTGATCACAATTTTATTATGATGTTGAAGCCATCTTTCAATATTTTTTTATTAAAAGACTTTTGTTTCACATAAATATCATATTGGGTTACTGAAGAACCATTTTCATATAAATCCAAGCACTAAATATTTGGGGTTTGCTTCATAGCACTCCCCCAAATCCAAGATACTCAAAGAGGTTGTCATTTCGATCCTGACGGATTCAAGCGTCAACAACTAGTATGAGGAAATTCTTTAGAAACACCATCTCTTTTTTATTGGAAACTGGTATGAGGGAATTGTTTAGAAACACCATCCTTTTTATTGGAAATTTTATTTAAAGAACATGTTTTTAATAGTTACAAACACATATTTATATATTTTTTATATTTATAAATGAAATAATAAATATTAAATTTTTTATTTAAACTTCTACATATTTATATATTTTTTATATTTATAAATGAAATAATAAATATAAATATTTGTATTTAAAAAACAAGTTTAAGATTAAAAAATGAAAAGAAAAATGACTTTTTAAATTTTTATTTTAATAATTGCATCGAGAGTAATGAGGTGCTCAATCCAATATGGGGGATATGTTGAGGTATTAATGTTAGAGTCGACTCAGCTAAAAATAATTATTATTATTATTATTATTATTATTATTGTTCCTAAGATTTTAAATGAAATGTTTTATAAGTGTTTTCTTCTACCTTCAGTTTTCTGAGAAATAACTTTAAGTGAAATTTATGATAAGACAGTATAAAGGTTGTATCTCGTTATCTGAGTCGTAATTTTAATTTCAAATGATCTAGAAATGATTGACAAAACTGTTAAAATAAAACAAGGTATCAATTACAGATAAGTCTTACCTTATTTGCAGTAGAAGAAAAATAGAAGATGTTCCCTTGAAAAAAGATTAAGAATGCAACAATTCACACACATCACGGGTCTTGATTTTACTCACAGTAAGAACACAGGAAAAATTGTAATGGAATGGACTTCTGATATATTAAGATCACAGTAGATGTTTTACTAAATTGTAATCATTCACTCTTCAAGAACTACAGAAGGAATCTAATAAATGATGGAAACACATGGAAAACACATAACTCAAATGAAACGAAACTTAGAATTTATGTATGCACTTGTATTAATATTCAAAAAGTTCTATCTTTTACATTAGGCTAGAAGAAGCCTTGAATAGATCTAAAATCTATCTATTTATACAAAAAAAAATTCAACTAAAAGAAGTTGGACTTTCCACAATATCTACTCTAATTATATAATACAATCCGAAAGGAAAAACAGAATGCAGATGTTGTTGAGTTATGGCTTGATGTGTTGGCGCTTCATAAGCTCCTTCATTTTCTCGCAGAAGCACTTTCTTTCCTTTATTCATTGAACTAGGTACACATATACATCAAGGCTGCCACAAATCTCGAAGGCTCAACGTTCTTGTTCAATTCGAAGGAAAACACCTTCTTGTGTACTAGTGGCAGCTTCTCCTGGATCTTCTTTACTTCCTGGGTTGTAATTTGATACTGTAAATTTGGCTTCACCAACAACTCATTAATCTTGAGCAAATCAATCAAATTCATCTGTTGGATGACAGATTGAATATTTTCCTTATTTTTTCTAGAGTTTTCCTTATTCATTTATATTTCAATCTGCCACATTGCCTCTGAGATATCGTTTCCTTCAAATTAAACCATTTTTGTTTCTATAGAAGATAGTGTATCCATACAAGCCTCATTTTCCTCTCTGGCAAGTGTTTTTATTTCTTCTACATTTGTCTCCCAAAATTTCAAGGCCATTTCACCCTTCACTTGTTCATATTAGGAAAAAGGGGTGAGACCGGGGATATTGGCTTTCTACCTCCATATAACGAATTCCTGAAAATTGGATCTGTCCAAACATGCATCCTTTTATTTCACATAAATAATTTTCAGAGAATTATTTATTTCTTGATAGTATTTCTGAATAGTATCCACTTTTTTATATAGATCTTGTTGGACAGCTTCCAGCTTCTCATTGATTTCAGATGCATGTGCTTTGAAAGCAGTGATGTTTATTTTTGTGTTCTCCATTAGGAATAATTTGGACTGAAAGTGTTCTATCAAAATTTCCCACTAAGTAATCATCGCTTTGATGGTTTTTTATTTCTAGTGAATCAGCTCGAGTTTCTCATGTAACTGCTTCATCTGTTGTTGATAATTTAACCTGATTTTCTCTATGTCTTTATTCATTATGCTCTTGACAATTTGTTCTTTGTTTTTCATTTCATTTTGCATTTGTTCTACCAAGAGAGATTTTTGTTCCAGTTGCTTGGTTAGATTATCTACTAACCATTGGTTGGCAGTGGCGAAGGCCCCTAGTGAATCTACAACCTTCTTGTCAAACTTGAGATCATCTTGGCCTTTTCTATCATACACTATTTTTTTCCTTTGAGTAACTACTCCATATTTTTGTTGAGATTCTTTCTTTACAATAGCTTTCATTTTCTTGTTGAAAAATAAAATTGAAGGAGGCATTTCTTCAGGAAAGATAGGAGTAAGTTCATCTATGTGAACGACCTTCGAACTCAAAGTTCCAAAATGGGTCACTAAAGTAGTTAATGAGGGAATCAGAGAGATAATTGTGGTGGATATTCCTGGACCTATTGTGCTTGGGATGCCAGCAGAAGTAACTGGTGTTGAATGGGGAAAAACTTGTCCCTAATTCATGAAATCTTCAAACTGGGCTAATATATATTGATCTTTTAGACCTAACAGTGATGTTTTTATCTCTTTAAATAACCCATCTAAACTCTTCAATACTTCTTCAGTTTTGTTTTTAGTGGAGCAACTTGGCTGAGATTCTGTGGATTTAGCTTCCTATGAATATGGAATAGGCCTTGACTCTCCTTGTAAAATCTTGGGAAATTTGTTTCGTCTATGATTTTGGAAGCTGAGGAAACCAGCCTGTTGGTCAGGAGGCAAAGTCCGAAATCTATTTTGAACTTCTTCATAGGATCTAGCTCCCCTAAAAAACTCATCATAAGGAGACTCTTCGTGGATGTATCTTTGCATGTGAATTGAGACAAATTATTCTCTACCACCTTATGTGGATTATGTCTTTTGAATTCGATGTCAATTAATTTGACATCTTCCAATGACCAAAATCTAACAATGTAAACATACCGACCTGAATGAGAAAAGTTGTTCATACTTTTTTCTGAGCCACTTTTAATTCCTTAGTGATTCCTCCTGCTACTGTTTGGTATGCCACTTCTCAGCACACCAGCCTGTCAGTTAAAATTTTTGGAATGGCATGAGGAGGAATGGAGCAACCGAACACTCTAATGTAAAAGAAGTTCTCTTCCATGTACCAGTCTCCAAAAGTGCCTAAGTTTCCCATAATCTTCTCTGAAATCCTGGGTGGCGAGTGGCCATAGATATCTAGATGAATAGGTACCACTACGTTGTGACAGATCTCATAAAATAAATCTTTAGGTACCACTACGTTGTGGTAGAAATGTATAGGCTCTGAATTAGTCAGGGTCCAACTCCAATTCATCAAGGGAAATGGGGTCATGAAGAAAATGGAATCCATGATGTATGTGGACATGTAAAAAGGAGTGTGTTTCCCTTTTGATTTCAATGATTGGTACTCAGCAATATCCTTAGCCAGGTGGTCCGACAACATTTTTTCCCAGTTGAAAGTGTAGCCTTCAGCCACTTCATTCATTGTAGCCACCCACTCAACTGAGAAATGTGCAGGGTTCTTTTTCCCAAATAAACGACTGAGCATCATGGCTATATATAAGATATGAGCATCCAAGGACGTCATGGAATACATACCATGAGCATAGGCTTTGAGCTTGGTCGGATTTCCCCACCAGGTTTTGATTATATCATGACCAAATCTATCGTATTGAGTGAATTCTTTTCTCTCAAAGTCCAGAAGAAATATTGCATTTTAAGTATATTTGGGTGTAAAAGAAAGTGTATATATTACTTATAGGTCCTTTGGTCGAAAAGAGTCGATGGAGGTCTTCTGGTAAGTAATAATTATTTTGGTTTGAATGTCGACGTGCTCCAGATCCCAACTTATCATATCATTATAGCGTATAATATTATGTCATGTAGCAATCCTGTGCAGTTCTTACTGTGCTACCAATCTTAGCTTGGCTGAGAAGGACTCGTCTTCTTCCTCAGCAGAATCATTCGGATAGATAAGAATCTCATGTTCTAAGATATCATAAACCTACTTCCAAGACTTGATGGAGTCTGTAATTCGTGGAGTGGTGTCTGATAGAATGTATGTTTTTGGATTGGAATCATCTACTGATGCATATTGATTCTTTGCATCTTTGTGTGGTGCCATAATCCTCAGGGAAATGAAATTAACCTTCCTGTAACAAGAGAAGTTTGTAATCTCTTAATCACTGAATGAAAAATTATAATTGCAAATGGTAAAATGACTTGTGATTCGAAATGTTTTATTCATAAAGTATATCAATCTTCGTATTGATTTTCTGACAAAAAGATTATTAAAAATCTAATGGAATTTATTACCTGGAAGATCACAATATTTACTCAAATATTTAACTTTAGCCAATCATAAATGGAATTAATACTTCGGCGGTTCAGCGTTCGAAGGTTTTCAATGTAAGAGGGTAGAAATCTCTTGAAGGCCGAATTATCGAAGGAAGTTAATCTCTAATTACTCGTTTTTTTGTTTCAATTAATCATCCTTTAAAAATTGTATTAGTCTTAATTACTTCAGCAGTTCAGTATTCGGGGGTTTTGGATGCGGGATGATATAAATCCTCCGAAGGCCGAATTCCCGGAATAAACATTCGAACGTTATATATATTTTGGGGCTTCGAAACTCCGGAGCTCCGGAAGTTCACTTGTTTAAAAGTGTGGTTCGTACTTCGGCGATTCGGCGTTTGGGAGTTTTGGATGTAGCACAAGAGAAATCTCGGAAGACCGAATTTGTGGAGTGATTAATTAATACTTAATCATGATTAATTAAAGTTGTTAAATGTTTTATTATCCCTTTCAAGCACTTTTTAATTTTTTGTGATATCCAATACTCTGGCACTTTGATACTTCAGTGGTTGTGAACCCAATCTTTGTTTAAACTCCCGGAGTAACATAGCAGAGATGACGTCCTTCTTTGTGACGTGTCAAGAAAGGAGGAGTGACACATGTCACTTGAAATCGTGTGAATCAACTAACACAAATGTTAAA
>SNQJ01S0036447.1:54652-65847 GCA_010110895.2 Picea sitchensis
GAATAGACGTCTTGTTGGTGCTAGTTTACCCTTTTTTCAAACTGACTAGACTACCTTCAAAAAAGGTACCCCAATGGAGTCTCCTTTTATGTTTTTTCAGACTCTCTAAGTATGAAAAACCACTGAGCTTACCTTCTCTGGGCTCGTTAAACTTACATTGAAGGACGTTACCATTGTGTGTTTTTTTAACCACGTTTGCATACCTTATACGCCAGCCTTGTAACAGTTTTCTTCTGCGTCTTAACACCTTTGGCCCCCGGAGGATTTTGCCCGAGTATCATTCTACTAGAACATCAGTCTTGTCCTTGTGCCTTGAGCTTGTATGTTTGCAACACTCGTTCCTCCTTTGTAACGTAATATTCCTTTATTCTTTTTCCACAATTATTGAAAAGAACAAAAAAAAATCAAATATACCCCAAAAAGAGGAAGGGAAAAGTATTTTCTTTATTGGCAGCATAATGAGTCGCCCTTGGATAAAGTACATCTGTCCATTTGTTCATCAGACTATGGGATGTAGTACAACCTTAGGAAGCTTTTCTCGTTATAAAGAGTTGTGTCCTCCACTGTTTGGTTATCCTTCCAAACATATGGAGATTTTGCGTTGGCTCCTGCTTCGTAGACTTATGATTAACATACATGCTTCCTGAGTCTCATCATTTGTCGTGCTATTTTCCAAGGGAAGTTTGTCACCAAGCCTAAGTTGACCCCTTTGCAATATGTCTATTGTCCTCATACCTGGCCATCTTGAACATCCAATCAAGTCCTTGTTCGAAATATCTGAAGCCTTCAGTCTGATCATCAAGATTATCAAGTCCATGATCGATGAGCCATTGAAGACCTTTGGGTAGTGCAGTCATACCCTCATAATACACTCCTATCCAAGTTTTGAAGATTTTGAAGTTGTTTCTCGACATTTGAAGATCTCATCTCCAACCATGAGGCCGAATCAGCTTCTGGAAGATGGATACTCTATATGTATATCTTTCTGATTTCGAGATGTAGCTCCGCCGTGTATTGTTCACAGCTACTCTTTATAGTTATTTGACATGGATCTACAATGTATTTGATTGGTAGCCATGATTCTATCCTGAGCATGTGTATGCCCACCTCAGTGAGACATTTGTTATTTTGCAGACGACACCTCCCGGTTCCTGATCCTTGGGCTCAATCGTTCAACACATCAGTAAAGATTGGTAATGTATTTCAACCATCAGATTCTCTTCTGACCTCACACATTAGGGGGCATATGTTATAACCCTAAATTACACCACACATACTTACCTGGCATCAGGCCAAGTCATATCCCTTCTTTGCCAAAGCACTGCTGAACAACTCTTTGAAAATCCTCTTTTATAAAGGCCCACACGCTCTAATCCATTACTGCACGCGTGTACACACTTGCTGACCCAAAACAACCTGCGTGGACCGACAAAAGAATGAAAAAAGGAAAGTTGCCAATGGAACACAAAAGCTATGGGTGAGTTAACTAAAACTCCCGACCATGCATGGCCGAGGGTTCATCCAAATACCTAGCTCCTNAGAGGACAGAAGAAGAGGAGCCCAGGATCAGGTTCAAGGAGCGGTGGCTGGTCTCAACTTTTGTAAGTTGACTCATTCAAAGTAATAAAGAAAATGATTTTCCCGTCCCAATTCATGAACTGTTTATAGTTTGATCAGTATATGTTTGGACTTCTAACCCGTTAGTATATAAGTAGTATGCATGCATAGTTGTTGCTTGTCTTGGATGCAGGTTAGCTTTGGAAGGAGTATTGCGAACAAGTAATCAAGCACAATGGAGGATCGACATCAAACGTCGGGAACAAGGTAGGTTGATATTTCCATGCATTTACTAAGAAAAGGGGATTTAAATCTAGGGATGAAGGTAGAAAGTAGCTTCTCTTTGGTTATATCTGCATGCAAAGTCTGAACTCTATTTGCTAGTATGTAGGGAGATTTTCCCAACAACAATAGCTAATCAAGATAATACAAAGAATACAATAAAAACTTCTTGAGGAATACGAAAATGAAAAGCATCTTCATCATGTATCATCTCTATTCGACAGGATTATCTAATATTTTGTATTTCATTCCTTTTGTAGAATAAATCTTGTTGAACATGAGATGAGGCTCAAGAAAAACTCGACACTTGTCTTATCATTGCTTTGATTTCTCTAAAAACAGGTGATAGATAAATAATATTCCTTGTTGAAAATTGAAAAGAAAAATAAGGTATGAGTTCCTATTCGTCTTTATAGTTCGAATAAAATTTAAAAATCGATTGAAATAAATGCGAAGGAAGTTTTTATCATGATGACGTTATCACCTGATCTAAAAATTGGAGATGTAGAAAAATATAACTCGAAGTGTCATGCTGATAAACTCTAAAGCTATCTTTGATTTTAAAATAATAATAAAAAAAATAATAAACAAACTCGAAATAAATCTGAACAATTATAATAACTACGGGAAAGAGCATAGTAAAAACTTTTATTTAATACACAAACTTGTGTGGGATTAGGATATTTTTGATTCAGATCCTCCAAATCCTTGATTTGGTTACTTCTGCCTCTCCCCAAGTTCTTTCCACTCCATATTTTCTTTCTTATTTTTCATCCTTTTAGTCTTCATAGAAATAAAGAGACTTATCCTAACTTTGAAAACTCAAAAGCATATTTTCAAAACAAGATTAGGCGAAATTTTTTACATTCCTTTGATTTTAATTGAAAAAAACATTTCTAGGCTAATCTTGATAATTTTTAGCTTTGATATCATATTTTAAATTGACAAACCCGCTCAATATTTATCCCTAAAATGATTGAAATTCCAAAAAAAGTTTCTCCTATAGGCGAAGGTGTACTGAAAATTGAAAGAAAGTTAGTTTAAGAGTATTCTTAAAATTGTAGATAGACCTTCTTTTTCATTTTAAAGATTTTTAACAGATATCATCCCTTGTATGTTACATACAACTTGATTGTCCCCACTTAAAAATATTAAAATCCAACATAGATGGTGAAAGGAAATTCATAATTCGATTTCCCCCATCTTGTCTAAAAGAGACGATGAAAGGAAATTCATATATTGATTTCCCTCATCTCATCGAAATGCAAATTCGTTAATTGAAGTGGCGAAAGGAAATTCAAAGGGAGAAGTAGATAACTTCACCGGGGTACTAAATAGGCTCGCTGACAGTGAAGCAATACCCACGATATCTGTAAGGCTATCATACATATCTATATATCATACTATGTTATCTAGCTCTCTTTCTAGTGATATTTACATCCTGAACCAACTAGGGATTCCCTAAATAAATTTGTTATATCTGCTTAACCTTGAAGCGAACAAAGTCAGTCAAAGTCTAATATTTTAGTTAAAATTATTTTGAGTATATTAAACAATTCCGAAATCAATTTTAAGAAAGGGAAATATTTAGTAGCCTAACTTGAGATCAATCATGAAGTGTGTTTTAAATATTTTGGATTTGGATGAGTTCATTTTTTCTGTGTATGATTTTTTTTTTTGAGTAAAAAAGGTGGAACCTGCTATATTAAGTTATCAAAGAAACTTTGACAAAATGTACAGAGATATAGGTACGAGTCACCAAAAACGCTGTCGTTTACTGGAAACCAACATAGTTTGGAGAACATATAACAGTAGCATGATAAAACAAAGAAACAAAATAACATCTGTCTTGCCCGGAGGAAACCAGGACAGATGGCTATAGTCCAAGTGAACATGTAACAATAGCATGATAAAACCAAGAAACATAAAAAAGCATAGAAGACCTAGATACCCGGTGACTTGTCGCCCTTGCTTTTTTTCCACGTGGACCCAACCGGGATGGCAAATGCCTGCGCGCAGAGAGGGCACTTCTGCTTAGCTGGAGCATTGGAGTACGCATCAAGGAGTAGGTCCAGACGCTGGCCCATGATAAGGGCTCTGTGCTCCAGGTCTGCCATGTGGCCTCGGAGTTAGAACACCAGAGCCAGATGCTCTGGACGGAGGAAAGAACCATGCAAGCCATCACCCACGTCGTTGAGGGATACATCCCTCAATTCCATGACCGCTCCATTTCCAGCTTCGAGCTCCATCAACTCTGCACCAGCCGCTTATTCCTTCCTCGCTGAGTTATTCTTGTCCGCATTCTCTTTGGCTCTGGTTTTATCCCGTGTTTCTTCCTCGAATGTTGCCTGCATATCATGGCTCGTGGGGCTGTAGTCACCCGGCTAGGGAATTTCCTCAACAATGCACCCAGGGATGTCATCTGCCAGAGCAATTTTTGGGCCGCTTCCATCCTGGTATTTCGCCTCCATGGATTGGGGTTCCGGGGTGGTCTCCAAGTCCTCCATGAATGGAATTTCTTCCACGTAACAGGTGGGAAACGCATCCACAACACCATCCTCCTGCCTGTCTCCAAGCTTAATTTCCATGGTTTCACTGCTACATCCAGCTCCCGTCTCCGCAATGATGGCATGCAGAGCCAATTGTTAAGCTCAAGCCTTCTTTCGGAGAATGGAGGTTTCCATCGATAGAGAATGCTCTAGCTTCTCCTTCCTTTGCCGCTGCGCCTTGTGGGTGTACCATGCCGAGCCACGGCGAGGCCTACCCCACTTTTTGGTCATAATTGCCAGGGAATAGATGACGATACAGTGAGGATGCAATGAGATGGGAGTCATCTGGGACGAGGAGGATACAGAGCTGCACCAGAGCTCCCAGATGATGAGGAGAGCCGAAGCGGGAGCAGACCCACTCTGTCCAGGCACATGAAAAAACAAATTGCCAAAGGCCGAAGTCACCTGGCCATCCATAAACCCTGTCATGCTGAGTGCGCTGTGAGAAAGAGTGTTCGCGCGAGGGAGGTGTCCCTCCACCGTATAACTGTTGTTATGGCCGTCTACCATCATAAATGCAGGGTGAGTGGGTGGCGGCCATCAACATTTATGCTAAGCTTGGTGTCAAGGAACTGCCGCGTGTCACCCCATCCGAGGCTTTTTCTGTGTATGATTAATTCTTAAATAAAACTAGAAAATGTTTTTCAAAAAAGAAATAATGACTCAATTTACCCAATAAAGGCACCTGGTCTACTGTTCTTTCATGCCTCACAGGGAGCCACAATCCCCAGCTGAAGCCTATGTTAGAACATTTAGATTTTTGAACTTTTATTCTTTTGTTTTTGCCTCTTAGAAATACAATTTCACCAAAAAAAACTTAGGAAATTGCCTTTTAATTAAATAAATCTTTGGTCATTATATATTAATAAGAAGCTTACAATATCGTTCATCGATGAGTTGCACTAAGTTGATCAAACGGTTCTTGTGATCTCCAAAATGTAAAAGCCGCCCAAATTTTAAAAGAAAGCCTTTAACAGTCACTTCGAAGCTTCGCGCTTCAGGAGTTTCAAGAAATCTAAACAATAAAACCCCTTAATCTACGAAGTCCCGAAGATAGTTCCTCGTGATAATTTATAAAATGACTTGTGGATGAATCATAGGACACATGTCATTAAATATTTTCTTGGGCTGACACATGGCACTTATTTTTAACATTTGTGTTAGTTGATTCACACGATTTCAAGTGACATGTGTCACTCCTCCTTTCTTGACACGTCACAAAGAAGGACGTCATCTCTGCTATGTTACTCCGGGAGTTTAAACAAAGATTGGGTTCACAACCACTGAAGTATCAAAGTGCCAGAGTATTGGATATCACAAAAAATTAAAAAGTGCTTGAAAGGGATAATAAAACATTTAACAACTTTAATTAATCATGATTAAGTATTAATTAATCACTCCACAAATTCGGTCTTCCGAGATTTCTCTTGTGCTACATCCAAAACTCCCAAACGCCGAATCGCCGAAGTACGAACCACACTTTTAAACAAGTGAACTTCCGGAGCTCCGGAGTTTCGAAGCCCCAAAATATATATAACGTTCGAATGTTTATTCCGGGAATTCGGCCTTCGGAGGATTTATATCATCCCGCATCCAAAACCCCCGAATACTGAACTGCTGAAGTAATTAAGACTAATACAATTTTTAAAGGATGATTAATTGAAACAAAAAAACGAGTAATTAGAGATTAACTTCCTTCGATAATTCGGCCTTCAAGAGATTTCTACCCTCTTACATTGAAAACCTTCGAACGCTGAACCGCCGAAGTATTAATTCCATTTATGATTGGCTAAAGTTAAATATTTGAGTAAATATTGTGATCTTCCAGGTAATAAATTCCATTAGATTTTTAATAATCTTTTTGTCAGAAAATCAATACGAAGATTGATATACTTTATGAATAAAACATTTCGAATCACAAGTCATTTTACCATTTGCAATTATAATTTTTCATTCAGTGATTAAGAGATTACAAACTTCTCTTGTTACAGGAAGGTTAATTTCATTTCCCTGAGGATTATGGCACCACACAAAGATGCAAAGAATCAATATGCATCAGTAGATGATTCCAATCCAAAAACATACATTCTATCAGACACCACTCCACGAATTACAGACTCCATCAAGTCTTGGAAGTAGGTTTATGATATCTTAGAACATGAGATTCTTATCTATCCGAATGATTCTGCTGAGGAAGAAGACGAGTCCTTCTCAGCCAAGCTAAGATTGGTAGCACAGTAAGAACTGCACAGGATTGCTACATGACATAATATTATACGCTATAATGATATGATAAGTTGGGATCTGGAGCACGTCGACATTCAAACCAAAATAATTATTACTTACCAGAAGACCTCCATCGACTCTTTTCGACCAAAGGACCTATAAGTAATATATACACTTTCTTTTACACCCAAATATACTTAAAATGCAATATTTCTTCTGGACTTTGAGAGAAAAGAATTCACTCAATACGATAGATTTGGTCATGATATAATCAAAACCTGGTGGGGAAATCCGACCAAGCTCAAAGCCTATGCTCATGGTATGTATTCCATGACGTCCTTGGATGCTCATATCTTATATATAGCCATGATGCTCAGTCGTTTATTTGGGAAAAAGAACCCTGCACATTTCTCAGTTGAGTGGGTGGCTACAATGAATGAAGTGGCTGAAGGCTACACTTTCAACTGGGAAAAAATGTTGTCGGACCACCTGGCTAAGGATATTGCTGAGTACCAATCATTGAAATCAAAAGGGAAACACACTCCTTTTTACATGTCCACATACATCATGGATTCCATTTTCTTCATGACCCCATTTCCCTTGATGAATTGGAGTTGGACCCTGACTAATTCAGAGCCTATACATTTCTACCACAACGTAGTGGTACCTAAAGATTTATTTTATGAGATCTGTCACAACGTAGTGGTACCTATTCATCTAGATATCTATGGCCACTCGCCACCCAGGATTTCAGAGAAGATTATGGGAAACTTAGGCACTTTTGGAGACTGGTACATGGAAGAGAACTTCTTTTACATTAGAGTGTTCGGTTGCTCCATTCCTCCTCATGCCATTCCAAAAATTTTAACTGACAGGCTGGTGTGCTGAGAAGTGGCATACCAAACAGTAGCAGGAGGAATCACTAAGGAATTAAAAGTGGCTCAGAAAAAAGTATGAACAACTTTTCTCATTCAGGTCGGTATGTTTACATTGTTAGATTTTGGTCATTGGAAGATGTCAAATTAATTGACATCGAATTCAAAAGACATAATCCACATAAGGTGGTAGAGAATAATTTGTCTCAATTCACATGCAAAGATACATCCACGAAGAGTCTCCTTATGATGAGTTTTTTAGGGGAGCTAGATCCTATGAAGAAGTTCAAAATAGATTTCGGACTTTGCCTCCTGACCAACAGGCTGGTTTCCTCAGCTTCCAAAATCATAGACGAAACAAATTTCCCAAGATTTTACAAGGAGAGTCAAGGCCTATTCCATATTCATAGGAAGCTAAATCCACAGAATCTCAGCCAAGTTGCTCCACTAAAAACAAAACTGAAGAAGTATTGAAGAGTTTAGATGGGTTATTTAAAGAGATAAAAACATCACTGTTAGGTCTAAAAGATCAATATATATTAGCCCAGTTTGAAGATTTCATGAATTAGGGACAAGTTTTTCCCCATTCAACACCAGTTACTTCTGCTGGCATCCCAAGCACAATAGGTCCAGGAATATCCACCACAATTATCTCTCTGATTCCCTCATTAACTACTTTAGTGACCCATTTTGGAACTTTGAGTTCGAAGGTCGTTCACATAGATGAACTTACTCCTATCTTTCCTGAAGAAATGCCTCCTTCAATTTTATTTTTCAACAAGAAAATGAAAGCTATTGTAAAGAAAGAATCTCAACAAAAATATGGAGTAGTTACTCAAAGGAAAAAAATAGTGTATGATAGAAAAGGCCAAGATGATCTCAAGTTTGACAAGAAGGTTGTAGATTCACTAGGGGCCTTCGCCACTGCCAACCAATGGTTAGTAGATAATCTAACCAAGCAACTGGAACAAAAATCTCTCTTGGTAGAACAAATGCAAAATGAAATGAAAAACAAAGAACAAATTGTCAAGAGCATAATGAATAAAGACATAGAGAAAATCAGGTTAAATTATCAACAACAGATGAAGCAGTTACATGAGAAACTCGAGCTGATTCACTAGAAATAAAAAACCATCAAAGCGATGATTACTTAGTGGGAAATTTTGATAGAACACTTTCAGTCCAAATTATTCCTAATGGAGAACACAAAAATAAACATCACTGCTTTCAAAGCACATGCATCTGAAATCAATGAGAAGCTGGAAGCTGTCCAACAAGATCTATATAAAAAAGTGGATACTATTCAGAAATACTATCAAGAAATAAATAATTCTCTGAAAATTATTTATGTGAAATAAAAGGATGCATGTTTGGACAGATCCAATTTTCAGGAATTCGTTATATGGAGGTAGAAAGCCAATATCCCCGGTCTCACCCCTTTTTCCTAATATGAACAAGTGAAGGGTGAAATGGCCTTGAAATTTTGGGAGACAAATGTAGAAGAAATAAAAACACTTGCCAGAGAGGAAAATGAGGCTTGTATGGATACACTATCTTCTATAGAAACAAAAATGGTTTAATTTGAAGGAAACGATATCTCAGAGGCAATGTGGCAGATTGAAATATAAATGAATAAGGAAAACTCTAGAAAAAATAAGGAAAATATTCAATCTGTCATCCAACAGATGAATTTGATTGATTTGCTCAAGATTAATGAGTTGTTGGTGAAGCCAAATTTACAGTATCAAATTACAACCCAGGAAGTAAAGAAGATCCAGGAGAAGCTGCCACTAGTACACAAGAAGGTGTTTTCCTTCGAATTGAACAAGAACGTTGAGCCTTCGAGATTTGTGGCAGCCTTGATGTATATGTGTACCTAGTTCAATGAATAAAGGAAAGAAAGTGCTTCTGCGAGAAAATGAAGGAGCTTATGAAGCGCCAACACATCAAGCCATAACTCAACAACATCTGCATTCTGTTTTTCCTTTCGGATTGTATTATATAATTAGAGTAGATATTGTGGAAAGTCCAACTTCTTTTAGTTGAATTTTTTTTTGTATAAATAGATAGATTTTAGATCTATTCAAGGCTTCTTCTAGCCTAATGTAAAAGATAGAACTTTTTGAATATTAATACAAGTGCATACATAAATTCTAAGTTTCGTTTCATTTGAGTTATGTGTTTTCCATGTGTTTCCATCATTTATTAGATTCCTTCTGTAGTTCTTGAAGAGTGAATGATTACAATTTAGTAAAACATCTACTGTGATCTTAATATATCAGAAGTCCATTCCATTACAATTTTTCCTGTGTTCTTACTGTGAGTAAAATCAAGACCCGTGATGTGTGTGAATTGTTGCATTCTTAATCTTTTTTCAAGGGAACATCTTCTATTTTTCTTCTACTGCAAATAAGGTAAGACTTATCTGTAATTGATACCTTGTTTTATTTTAACAGTTTTGTCAATCATTTCTAGATCATTTGAAATTAAAATTACGACTCAGATAACGAGATACAACCTTTATACTGTCTTATCATAAATTTCACTTAAAGTTATTTCTCAGAAAACTGAAGGTAGAAGAAAACACTTATAAAACATTTCATTTAAAATCTTAGGAACAATAATAATAATAATAATAATAATAATAATTATTTTTAGCTGAGTCGACTCTAACATTAATACCTCAACATATCCCCCATATTGGATTGAGCACCTCATTACTCTCGATGCAATTATTAAAATAAAAATTTAAAAAGTCATTTTTCTTTTCATTTTTTAATCTTAAACTTGTTTTTTAAATACAAATATTTATATTTATTATTTCATTTATAAATATAAAAAATATATAAATATGTAGAAGTTTAAATAAAAAATTTAATATTTATTATTTCATTTATAAATATAAAAAATATATAAATATGTGTTTGTAACTATTAAAAACATGTTCTTTAAATAAAATTTCCAATAAAAAGGATGGTGTTTCTAAACAATTCCCTCATACCAGTTTCCAATAAAAAAGAGATGGTGTTTCTAAAGAATTTCCTCATACTAGTTGTTGACGCTTGAATCCGTCAGGATCGAAATGACAACCTCTTTGAGTATCTTGGATTTGGGGGAGTGCTATGAAGCAAACCCCAAATATTTAGTGCTTGGATTTATATGAAAATGGTTCTTCAGTAACCCAATATGATATTTATGTGAAACAAAAGTCTTTTAATAAAAAAATATTGAAAGATGGCTTCAACATCATAATAAAATTGTGATCAATATCACACACAATCTTATTAGTAATATATAAATACATCCATATCTTCTTCATAGGAGAGAATGAATTGATCGTCTCAAATAATTTTAACAGAGTACTACAATTAAGATCAAAAGATAATTTGATAGTTCAACCTCAAATACCTCATATTCAAAACTCTGGGTTACAAGATACAGTCAAGATCAACCCCGAAACAATTATTTGCGGAGTTTTATTCATGAAAATATGTTCTTCATCACAACAAGCTTTGAAAACCATGTATGTGGCTGCAAATACTCCATGATCATATAAGAAAATACTTTAGAAGAATATAAGAAGAACACTCAACAAATCAGCCTTGTGCCCAACTCTGAGATTCAAGCATAAAGCTATGAGAAGTGGTGTAGAAGAATATATATAAAAAAATGGAGAAGATAGAGATTTCTTTCTTTTGATCAAAAG
>SNQJ01S0036448.1:0-10979 GCA_010110895.2 Picea sitchensis
TCTGTTTTGGACAAATGATACCTCATTGGAAATTTAATATGATAGGGAATAGAATGGGATATTTTTCAATTGCTTAATTTGGCCATACAATTTCTAGAAATTAAAATAATAGTCATCTCTCTTTTCATGGATTTCTAGGAAAACTATTTGGAACCTCTACTTTTGGAGGCTATAAGTTGAGTTCTAGACCTCCAAATGTTGCTCAAGATGGATCATTGGAAAACTTGAATATTGAAGTTGATTTCTAGAATGGGTTCCATGGCTAAGAAGTCACATATCACGTTATGTAATCAATGTGTTTTTGGAAGTCAACTTCAAATTTTGGATTTTTTTATTTATTAAGTAACTATTATAAAAGAGTGAAGTGGGTCCCACTTGGAGGAATGAATTTCAATGACCCAATTCATTAATATGTGTTTAATAAATCATTTATTTAAAGTATATATTATTTATTCTAACAATAGGAAGCACATGGGAAACTTCCATAAGAACAAAACCCTAATTGTTAGGGAAAAACATTTCAAAGAAGCATTGGGAGCATATTTTAAAAGGAGGAGAGCACCATCAAATAAAATGCTATATCACTATAATAACATTGTCCAACCTTTATTTTGTAGCCAACTTTCTCATCTTCATACATAGATTTGGGTAAAATCATGAATGAGGGTAACACTCTCATGAGAATCGGGTCACGAAAATTGTTATTGGGACTTTTTCAGCCAAGCTCTTGAAATTTTCGACCGAAAAATATTTCGACTGAAATGAATTTTTGGATGAAAGTTAAATCTAATGGCACCCTTAAAAAATATAACATAAATTTTAAATCTTTTTTTTTTATATATTAAAACTAACTTTTGATTGAAAAACACTAACTTTCATCTAAAGTGTAGTCTAGCCGAAAACCTATAACTATGGCACTTTTCAGAAAAGTATGTGTTCACTTCAGCTAGAGCAGACTCTTTAAAATACCATGAGTTTGGTTTTAGAACTAGTACAAACATTTCAAGGATTGAATCTACTTTCATTTGATACAATCTGTATTCAATTTAATTGTTTATTAGTAATTTTAATT
Source organism: Picea sitchensis (assembly GCA_010110895.2). Classification (NCBI taxonomy): domain Eukaryota; kingdom Viridiplantae; phylum Streptophyta; class Pinopsida; order Pinales; family Pinaceae; genus Picea; species Picea sitchensis. The sequence continues at coordinate 1,073 of SNQJ01S0036448.1, forward strand.
AATTTTATAAAAACGTATCTTCATATTATTTTTATATGACATAATTATTGGGTAAAATTAAAAATAAATATCTACAAAAATGCACTATCAAAAATTATGGAAAAATTATATTTGGGAATCTTTCATTGTCCTCTTCAAAAGGGTACTTTTAGATTTTAATTTTAAATAAAAATTAAGGAAGATACTTGATGTCAATCTAAACATCTTTAAAATATGCAACTTTTTAATATTGGTCAAATTCAAAAGATTGTAGTAATTATAATATTCATTTATTGTCTTAAAAACTATAGTCATACTTTAATAGAGTATGTTTGGATTGTTGCAACATATTGAGTTTTTCATAAACAAAAGTTTAATAATGAGTAAATTGGTGTCAACCAACATAATTCATTATCATTGCCTTCATTTTTAAGTAACATACTGTCAAACAATCGCTAAATTAACATATCAAATGTCCATTAAAAAATTTCAAAAAAACAATCAATTAAAAGCTAACAAAATGGTTGACAAGTTTTGTTTTTACAGTAAAGCAAAACTATAAATAAAAAATACTTTTTTTATGAGAAGTTGAAAAACTTCTGAAAATATATTTTATTTTCTCAAAAAACAAGGAAAATAGACACCGAGATTCATGATTTTACCCATCTCTGTTTTCTTTGTTCTTATTTTTCTACACAATTTCTCTCCTAGGTTTTTTTGTGTATTTTTATTTTATTCTTCGAGGCCTCTACCTAAAATATCAATAGGAGTATTTTACATCCATATATATGACTAATAATGTAAGACAAGGTTGTCTTTTTGATTCAGGGAGATTTATTTCTTGCATTTGGGAGGCTTTATTTATGAGCATTAAGAAATCGGTTTACTGAGATGCTTTATAAGGCGAAATATCTTTTATGTATTTAACTCCCCAAAGAAATATATTTGGACCTAAATTTAATGATTTTCCATACTTTGATATTTTTTAGTATGATATTTTTGGAGTGTTATCATCATATTCTTTTCAGTTTTAAATGCAAACTCATTTAAAGTTCTCTAAATTGATTAACTCCACTTAACTCTTTTAATTGTGAGGAAATGTGGTTGTATATTATGCATGCATGTGTTTCATAGGGATGTTATAATTAAGATGAGCAGATATTTATTTTTATATTGAAGACATTCTTTACTTTTTTACTGTTAAGAAGTCGCTTGGTCCATTTCCATTCAAATTTTGCACTCACAGAGAAATCTGGTTATTAAGAACCATTTTATAGAAAAACTAAAGAAATAAAAGATTTATGGCTTACTGTTTATCATTCTCCCATTTGACAGTCGAATCCAAGAACATCATCTACATATTTCATAAAAACAAAGAGAAGTACCACTTGTTTAAAAATTCAAGGGGATTATATCCTCATGAAGTTGATTCAAATATTGTAAAATAGTCTTTAAGATCAACATGTCTCTTCCCTTTTTCTTGGTTGACCTTTAAGTTCACCTTGTATAGCACACGTAGAGATTCCTCATGGACTAATACTCTCTTGCAAATTTGAAGAATTCATTTAGTCCCTGAGTGGTTCTTGGGGGGAAATCCTCTTAGTTCCCTTCAACAATGCTCTTCATAAACCCTATGTTTTATTTGAGGTGAAATAGTTACCCCATTGGACGTATAAGGTGAAGTAGTAACCCCATTGCACCTCTAAGAAACCGGTCCTATTGTTGTCTTCAACTACCCAAAACCCCCAAAAACTCAAATCAATAATTTTTATTTTTATTGAGCATTACTGTATATCCTAATACACTTTACGAGCTTGTTGGTTTAATTATTCTATCATTATAACATAATGGTTCTAGGGTTTTACAATGGTTTTTTTACTTATAATTGTTGTCTAGCCCTAAGGTAAGCATATGTTGTATTTGTAGGGTCGATATACCACATTTCTTACCGAATAGGTACCTTCTCAAGGAATCAACATTGTTTTCCTATGCCTGCACTTTCCTAAGAATGTTTTTGTAAAATCCGAGGCCATTTCCATTTTTCTAGGTCAACCTTTCAAAATAATTTCATCCTTTTCCATATCAACAAGTAATTTGGGCCCTAAAATTCACCAACAAACCCATGTTTGTATGCATAGTATCCTTTCAGCTTTGGTTATACCCTCATTAAAAAAATATATTGCAGGTATAAAGTGTAACAAACATGACCCACTAAACCCTATTTAGGCTAGTGGGATGTCAAAATTCCTCTTCCCACTATGACTTTGATCTCGGGTATTAACCTCGACAAATGGAAAATTGCTCATGTGTTGCATTCCATCCGTCATCTATGCAATTGGAAATTGGTTCTCATCCAATCATAATGGCCTTCTAATGTCTTTAGGGGTTTACCTTCTATGATGTTATATGTCCTACGTCGATTCGACATGGAATATTCCACGCCACCTACTTATATGAACATGTGGGTGTGTGCATTACTGTGGTAGTGATAATTCCTTGAACATGACACACCCCATTAGCAATATTTCGTAGGAAAACTTCTATGCAATTAGGAGATGAACTTATCTAGATTGATGGATTGACAGTTATGTCTCACTCAATGCACATTAATCAATGGCTAAAAAAGGGTCAGACTCTCCCTCATCATGAACACAGGATTTGCAACCCCAACCTTTCTTCCAATCAATTATTTCTAATAGAATCACTCCCACTAGATGCAAGGGACGAGAGTCAGGAGAAAAAACTGTCTCGATTCACTCAGAACCCCCAAACCATATGACATGTAGTGGTCTCACCCAATCCCTTCCCATCACATGACACATGAGTTCCATGACAAGATTTACAACTGAGATATTATTTGGTGGACACCTTGGTAGATGAGTGGCCCTCGTGAACTTGATATTTTCCCATCGGGAATTACCTCTTCTCTAAATTTTATCTTCCTCGTGAACAATTATTTATAAACTAGATTATTCTAGTAGATCTAGCAAATTCCAGAATCTAGATCTAACGATGAGGAATCTTGACGCACACCCCCTGTACTCTCCCTTAGGGCTGCGCAACCTCCCAGTCAAGGATCTTAATCTCCTCAACCTGGATTAGCTCCTCGAAACCTTGCTGGTCTCAAACTAAATCAAACAAAGGTCCTATTATTACTCAAGGTGCAGGTCATATGGCACTCGCCTAGCTCTGGTCTGATCATGTTTCGTCGTCCCTCCAGTTTTCACGGTCATGATACAGTCATTATCGATTTGTTCATCGATCGACATTTCACATTTATTGCGGGACGCCAACATTCTCTCTCTTTATCGGAGGGCTCAATCTCCGCCATCAGAAAAGTACTCGCCCAACTCAATTTAATCGTGGTCGTTGATCCCCCATCCCGACGAGATCAACAACGTTGGTGAATTATGGGCCATGAACTAGCACGTTCACTAATTTATCCTCCGTTCTCCACAATGTTTCCCCACCATCGATTTTCGTTCACAGATTGATGGTTGATTGCGGTCCTTGCTTTCTTGGCACTTTTTCCAAATCTCAACACCAACAGGCGCTAGCTGCTTTCGCTAGCCCTTATTTGCATGCTACCTCGAGCTGTGACCTGAGGCTTAACCTCCTGGTGCTTCGCGACTTCATAAATTTTGACCAAGACTAGATCAACGGTCCTCACGATTCTTTTCAACCAATGGTCGAGATCTACTTCAGGACTCCATGCTTTGATAGTTCAGGATGTTCCAACCTCCACTTTCCCCCATAGTATTTTGTACCAGAAGTTCTATATCAAGCGTTGCACATCCACCCAAATCAATGGATTTGATCAACTTTGGGACTTCGGCCTTCGGAAGTCTCAAATTATCCACACTCAGTTTCTCCCGGAGCAATTTTACCTAGATTCCACAATCTAATGATGCGTGTCTCCCACAGATCGATGACTACGATTAACTTCGGCTCTTTGGGCTTCAGGAGTTTCAAACTCTTCACACTTGCTTCATCCCGAAGTAATTCCACCTGAAACACACGATCTCTCGACATGTGTCCTTCTGGATCTAATGTCCACAATTCACTTCGGCTCTTTGGCCTTCGGGAGTTTCAAATCCTGCACACTCATTTTCTCCCGGAGTGGTTTCACCTGAAGACAACAAATTTCCGCCACGTTTCCTTCTCGATCTGATGGTTACAATCTACTTCAGACTTTGGGACTTCGGGAGTTTTTCACACTCCACAATTGAAATCTTTTGAAGTGAATTTTCCTGAAAGTCTCATATCTATTGACACGTACCTCCTGGAAACCAACGACCATGATCTATTTCAGCCTTCAGTTCTTTGTCCATTTGGCTCTCTCCTTGTCTACAAAAATTCTAAAGTGCTTCCTCTCCAAAGTTGTACATATTACACCACCTGTCCCTTTGGATGATGGATTGTCCCTAACCTATTCAGTACTTCGGTGAACCCTCATTCTTATGTGCACAATAAGACTTAAGTTTCGCACACTTTGGCTAGATCCAACAATCTAGAACGATCTCTCTCCCTCCTGGATGGATCTTCGACGATAACTCATGAAACTTTCATAGTTCCACTCTCTTTGAATATTTACCCCCGCTAACTCTCTTGATATTTATTCCTCAAACCCTTTGACTCCTCACAAGGCTACTTTGACACTTTGTCAAACTTCCAATCTCTTCACTCCCTGCAACAGATTCTTACGCAAGACCTAGCTTCTGGCAGGCGACTGTGAACACCTTGCAACAATCTCATTGCACTCCTTCCAAATGAATGTTTCACGCTATATTTTCTAATATTTTGAGTCAAAACAAACTCTGTCTATGCACTCCTTGCAGACTGTATTCATACCTTGCATGAAATCAACAAAGAGAAACGATTGAAGCTTATTCAAATGCTTCATAGTTTCATTCTTTAAGTAACATAACTCATTCATTCATTAAAACAAAAAATAACAGGGAAATTATAAATAGTAGAAACACCATGCATTGGGTCAATATACCTCTGTTATATTCATTCAAATGTAATTGGATAGAACCTGATAAAAAGAACTTGCATTCAGTAACAATTATCTCCTACAAATTCCGCAGCCAACCCTATTCAGGCATACAATGCATCTACTTATACAAGAGGTCCTCTAAGGTTCCCTCCAACTACCTATCTGATCGGAAATAAAATCTTACAACTACTTAGTCCTATTATAATAAACGTCTGTTAGAAATAATTTAATACAAATCATCAGAACCACGCCAAAATTAAATAAATCAAGGATGATCTGATCTCTCCTAGTTTGAGGTGATCGTTCAACCTCCCAGCATTAAAACTTCTCTGATTCATCATTTACTCAGAAGTTCTATGAGATACACCATGTTTCAAAATTTAAAATTTTACTCAAAAGGTGCTAGGCATTGTGTTGTTATCCCATGTGGCTTTGCTGATGATGCTCCTGCATCATACTCCTCTGGTCAGAAAATTCATGGATTCATGTTCATGAGCTCCTACACTAACCCTCCATGCTTTTGGACCTCAACTTCACTTACCCAACTAGCATATTCTATCAGGTGTCCCTTCCACTTGACCAAATATTCAAAATAGGTCTTCCTCTTGGTCTTCTTGCCAATCGTCTGATCAACGATCTTCTCCATCTGTGGCTTTTCTGCTACATGCATCTGCTTCTCCCATTGAATATTCTCTTGATCTTATGAACTTTTTGTGTCATCTTACCTGTAAGGATACAAGTCTGAAATGTTGAATATGGGTGATATTCCCACATCCTTTGGAAGCTCTATCGCATAAGCATTGTTACCATATTTTATTAGGATCTTGCATGGTCTAATATTCCACAACTTCAACTTGTTATATGTTCCTCTTGGGAACCTTTCTTTCCTCAAGTGTGCTAAAACTTGATCCCCCACTTCAAATTGAATTTCTCTTATTTGTTGATCAATCATGTGTTTATACTATGCATTGTTGTTTTGCAACTGCTCCTTGATTTGATTATGAATATTCTGCATCTTGGCAGTGAGGTCTTCTGCTCCAACGCTTATGAATTCACTCTGCTCCATGTCTCTCAATTTTGATGCCCCTCTTGTCATCATCCCATAACTATCTGAAATAGGATTTTTCTTGTACTTCTATTTGGTGAGTCATTGTATGCAAACTCAACTTCTGACAGAATTTGATCCCATTGGCTATGATGTTGAGTGACCAAACTTCTGAACAAATTTTCCAAGCTTTGATTTACCACCTCCATCTGTCCATCTATTTGAGGGTGATATGTTGAACTAAAAGACAATTTTGTCCTGAGCTTCTTCCATAATGTTCTCCATAAATGACCAACAAATTTAGTGTCCTTATCTGAGACAATACTCTTGGGAAACCCTTGAGTCGAAATAGGCTCTTTCTATGCACTCCTTGCAGACTGTATGCACACATTTCATGAACTCAATGAAGAAAAATGATTGAAGCTTGTTCAAATGCTTCACAGTTTCATTCTTTTAGTAACATAACTCATTCATTCATGAAAACATAAAATAACAGGGAAACTGTAAAGAGTAGAAACACCATGCATTGGGTCAATATCCCTCTATTATATTCATTCAAATGTAAATGGCTACAATCGGATTAAAAAAACTTACATTCAATAACTACTATCTCCTACAAATTCTGCAACCAACCCTATTCAGGCATACAATGCATCTACTTATACAAGAGGTCCTCTAGGGTTCCCTCCAACTACCTATCTAATCAAAAATAAAAGATTACAACTACTTAGTCCTTTTACAATAAATGTCTATGACAAATAATTTAAGATGAATCATCAGATCCATGCCAAAATCAAATAACTCAAGGATGATTTGATCTCTCATGGTTTCATGCGACCGTTCAACCTCCCAACATTAAAACTTTTTTGATTCATCATTTACTCAGAAGTTCTTTGAGATACACCATCTTTCAAAATTTAAAATTTTACTCAAAATGTATGCTAGGCGCTTTGCTGTTATCCCATGTGGCTTTGTTGATGATGCTCCTCCATCAAATCTCTTGGATCTCATATCCACTAAGCGATCAACTAGCTCCATAACTCTCATAGGGTTTTCTATTGGCTGTACTCATGGTGAGATCAATGTATCATGTCTCCTCGAAGAAAATTCCAGGAAGATCTATGGCTCTAGTCCATTCGTACTTTCACTTTCGATATTTCTTCATCAAAGGTTCCTTCTATGTGCCCTCTATGGATCTTTTTGAATGTCGCATTCCGACAAGTTTAGTGGAATGGACCATGACATGATCTATGGTTCAGATCTCATTGGTCCAACCTACTGGTGAATCCATGACTCTTGTCGACTTGGAGCAATCTCGTCGAAAAGTTCACTGTGGCCATGTTCATGGGTTTTTCTAAACAACCCTCCTTTTGATAGGATTGTTTCAATTCTCATGGTCGAGATCAAGTCTCCACACCAAATATATGAGGTTATCTTGGGTTTTAAACAGGGAACTAAAATAGCAGTACAAGACGGTTCAAGGAAATAAACTTTTCTCCTTCTTGGCATTGTCTACAAGGTTTCAACCCCAAATCCTCGAACCCTTGTCCCCCATCCTTATTACAGAGACACTACCTATCAATCAAGAAATGAATCAATCTTAGAAAAAACTCATTATACAAACAAGATTCATATTCTAGCTTTCATTGAACATGTTAAAATTTCTTTTAAGAACACAATGCAACTCATATTGATTAACAAATATTTTCTAAATACATTTAGAAACACTTATTATTTCAGGGAAAACTTCATCCTAATGGAGGGTGAATGCCTTACCATCCAACCTTAGGTTCTGCTTCAACTTTTCTTTTTACAAGAATCCCCATCCATTCCAAGCCAAGAATTTGGTCATCAAAGTTGCTCTCCACTACATTGGCAACAACATAAATCCCCTCTTCCCACTAAGCATAAGGACTCCTCTAGCGTACAAGCTAGATTTCGTGTACAAGGGAATCCCTCCACTTCTACATAGTCCCTAGTGCCCTCCGATTACCATTGTCAGTTTCTTTCCAAAATAACACCAACCTACGACCCTTTGTGATGTGGTCTAGATCAGGGTATTCTCTGTTCCAACGTTGACCATGAGTATTCTGGGAAAGCTTCTTATTTTATTCACAAAAACATCCGAGTTTTCTCTTCTATGGTATGTCTAGTGTGCTCTCTCTCGATCCCTCTTTCTCCTCCACGATACAGCACTTGTTATTTTTCTTATATTCTGCCTCACGTTCACTATGCCTCTCCCTTGCATGATCTAGAACATTCATTTCTCCCTCGGGTTCCTCAACTTGCTTCCACCAAAAGCAGCCTTGAGAGTCAATCTCCCAAATAGGTTCTAATTCCATTAACAGGTTTTCCTGTGAACAAGGCAAATAGGGTACTTCAGGCAGGTTAATCATTCAAGGTGATTCTGGTGGAGGTTGGGATTCTTGGAAAAACAAGGAAATTCCGATTCTCCTCGCCTCTTCCCATTCATAGTATCATCTCCATTCATAGTAGCATGGCCAGTGGCCAATACTGTAAGACTTCCCTTTTAGTCAGCTGGTAGGTGATTTCAATCACAATTCATGAAATACTTGGGATAAAACGAGGTGTTACATACAGAGCACTTAATACTGGTTTCGACAGTCGTTTTAGCAACGTTCCTTGGTTCTCTTCTTAGGTTAGTTGGCCACACTACAATACTACCAAAACCAGGCCCAACGACCTACTAAATTGCCCTGAACGTTATCACAATTTGGCCGCTGTTCCAACTATCAATTTTCTGTTTAGCTCCCAGATTATGCAAGTGCAAAGAATTTTGTTTAACTGTCTCTTGGAGCATCGTTTCCTGGCAATTTACTTGATTGGTTTACCATAATCCAGCCCCCCCCCTTTTTAATCCCAAGCAACCTCCAAGAACCCCTGTGAACTTTCCTATGTGTTGGTGTCTCTTGTCTCTTGGGAGGATCTGTTACAGTTAGGGTTTACACAGTGATCTTAATTGCTTGCAGAATACAGATGAGTTTTCAATGTCTAACTAATGTGTAAGTCTGATTAGTGTGAGACCTGAAATTTAAGATGCGCTAAACACTGATCGTATGAATTTATTACATCATTGATCCATAATTGCCAAGTGATATAAATCCTCTGTATACTGGAAACTTGTTGTAGCACTAATACATTTGATGTTTGAGGAAATATACACATTGCTTAGTGGCATATTGTGATCACATCTTCTGATTTTTGCTACAGTAACGATTCATCTTTCTTGACTTGAATAGAATTATTACAGTAGTGACTTATATTATTGTGTGTATCTTTGACTTCAACGTTGCAATTTTTTCATATGCAATACATCTAATATCGAAGTTAGAATTCCAGATTGTAGTAATAAATATATGTGTGATAGAGATTGTTTATCAAGTTCAAATCTAAAGTATTTATGGTTAAACGCTGATTCTCTCTTACACACAATACTTAAATCTGAAGTTCCAATTGCATCCGAAAACTCGTCAATTACTGATTATACTGTATGGATTTCGTCACATAAATGTGTCCTATGCCCACCGATTTGTGGCAGCATTTGCTCCACTCATAGCATATTTATCGAATATTGCAATCTGAACGTATATTACTTTGCACACAGAATTGCCACAGCACTGATCCACTTTGTGGCTAGGTTTGGTACAAGTGAGATATAATTTATGCATGTGATTTTGCTTAAAGTCTGACTCTGAATTGCACAATGGAAAACTATTACAGCAGTGCTATACAGTTGCACGGGTTATGTACATTGGTATAAAGGTGTGGAATCAATTTTAAATTTACTGCTGCCATTGCAAAACGTTTATACTCCATGAGAATATCTTGTGATTAATGAATACACCATTAGATATTTACTACCT
>SNQJ01S0036448.1:10989-22932 GCA_010110895.2 Picea sitchensis
GGTTTAGTGGGTCATGTTTGTTACACTTTATACCTGCAATATATTTTTTTAATGAGGGTATAACCAAAGCTGAAAGGATACTATGCATACAAACATGGGTTTGTTGGTGAATTTTAGGGCCCAAATTACTTGTTGATATGGAAAAGGATGAAATTATTTTGAAAGGTTGACCTAGAAAAATGGAAATGGCCTCGGATTTTACAAAAACATTCTTAGGAAAGTGCAGGCATAGGAAAACAATGTTGATTCCTTGAGAAGGTACCTATTCGGTAAGAAATGTGGTATATCGACCCTACAAATACAACATATGCTTACCTTAGGGCTAGACAACAATTATAAGTAAAAAAACCATTGTAAAACCCTAGAACCATTATGTTATAATGATAGAATAATTAAACCAACAAGCTCGTAAAGTGTATTAGGATATACAGTAATGCTCAATAAAAATAAAAATTATTGATTTGAGTTTTTGGGGGTTTTGGGTAGTTGAAGACAACAATAGGACCGGTTTCTTAGAGGTGCAATGGGGTTACTACTTCACCTTATACGTCCAATGGGGTAACTATTTCACCTCAAATAAAACATAGGGTTTATGAAGAGCATTGTTGAAGGGAACTAAGAGGATTTCCCCCCAAGAACCACTCAGGGACTAAATGAATTCTTCAAATTTGCAAGAGAGTATTAGTCCATGAGGAATCTCTACGTGTGCTATACAAGGTGAACTTAAAGGTCAACCAAGAAAAAGGGAAGAGACATGTTGATCTTAAAGACTATTTTACAATATTTGAATCAACTTCATGAGGATATAATCCCCTTGAATTTTTAAACAAGTGGTACTTCTCTTTGTTTTTATGAAATATGTAGATGATGTTCTTGGATTCGACTGTCAAATGGGAGAATGATAAACAGTAAGCCATAAATCTTTTATTTCTTTAGTTTTTCTATAAAATGGTTCTTAATAACCAGATTTCTCTGTGAGTGCAAAATTTGAATGGAAATGGACCAAGCGACTTCTTAACAGTAAAAAAGTAAAGAATGTCTTCAATATAAAAATAAATATCTGCTCATCTTAATTATAACATCCCTATGAAACACATGCATGCATAATATACAACCACATTTCCTCACAATTAAAAGAGTTAAGTGGAGTTAATCAATTTAGAGAACTTTAAATGAGTTTGCATTTAAAACTGAAAAGAATATGATGATAACACTCCAAAAATATCATACTAAAAAATATCAAAGTATGGAAAATCATTAAATTTAGGTCCAAATATATTTCTTTGGGGAGTTAAATACATAAAAGATATTTCGCCTTATAAAGCATCTCAGTAAACCGATTTCTTAATGCTCATAAATAAAGCCTCCCAAATGCAAGAAATAAATCTCCCTGAATCAAAAAGACAACCTTGTCTTACATTATTAGTCATATATATGGATGTAAAATACTCCTATTGATATTTTAGGTAGAGGCCTCGAAGAATAAAATAAAAATACACAAAAAAACCTAGGAGAGAAATTGTGTAGAAAAATAAGAACAAAGAAAACAGAGATGGGTAAAATCATGAATCTCGGTGTCTATTTTCCTTGTTTTTTGAGAAAATAAAATATATTTTCAGAAGTTTTTCAACTTCTCATAAAAAAAGTATTTTTTATTTATAGTTTTGCTTTACTGTAAAAACAAAACTTGTCAACCATTTTGTTAGCTTTTAATTGATTGTTTTTTTGAAATTTTTTAATGGACATTTGATATGTTAATTTAGCGATTGTTTGACAGTATGTTACTTAAAAATGAAGGCAATGATAATGAATTATGTTGGTTGACACCAATTTACTCATTATTAAACTTTTGTTTATGAAAAACTCAATATGTTGCAACAATCCAAACATACTCTATTAAAGTATGACTATAGTTTTTAAGACAATAAATGAATATTATAATTACTACAATCTTTTGAATTTGACCAATATTAAAAAGTTGCATATTTTAAAGATGTTTAGATTGACATCAAGTATCTTCCTTAATTTTTATTTAAAATTAAAATCTAAAAGTACCCTTTTGAAGAGGACAATGAAAGATTCCCAAATATAATTTTTCCATAATTTTTGATAGTGCATTTTTGTAGATATTTATTTTTAATTTTACCCAATAATTATGTCATATAAAAATAATATGAAGATACGTTTTTATAAAATTAATTAAAATTACTAATAAACAATTAAATTGAATACAGATTGTATCAAATGAAAGTAGATTCAATCCTTGAAATGTTTGTACTAGTTCTAAAACCAAACTCATGGTATTTTAAAGAGTCTGCTCTAGCTGAAGTGAACACATACTTTTCTGAAAAGTGCCATAGTTATAGGTTTTCGGCTAGACTACACTTTAGATGAAAGTTAGTGTTTTTCAATCAAAAGTTAGTTTTAATATATAAAAAAAAAAGATTTAAAATTTATGTTATATTTTTTAAGGGTGCCATTAGATTTAACTTTCATCCAAAAATTCATTTCAGTCGAAATATTTTTCGGTCGAAAATTTCAAGAGCTTGGCTGAAAAAGTCCCAATAACAATTTTCGTGACCCGATTCTCATGAGAGTGTTACCCTCATTCATGATTTTACCCAAATCTATGTATGAAGATGAGAAAGTTGGCTACAAAATAAAGGTTGGACAATGTTATTATAGTGATATAGCATTTTATTTGATGGTGCTCTCCTCCTTTTAAAATATGCTCCCAATGCTTCTTTGAAATGTTTTTCCCTAACAATTAGGGTTTTGTTCTTATGGAAGTTTCCCATGTGCTTCCTATTGTTAGAATAAATAATATATACTTTAAATAAATGATTTATTAAACACATATTAATGAATTGGGTCATTGAAATTCATTCCTCCAAGTGGGACCCACTTCACTCTTTTATAATAGTTACTTAATAAATAAAAAAATCCAAAATTTGAAGTTGACTTCCAAAAACACATTGATTACATAACGTGATATGTGACTTCTTAGCCATGGAACCCATTCTAGAAATCAACTTCAATATTCAAGTTTTCCAATGATCCATCTTGAGCAACATTTGGAGGTCTAGAACTCAACTTATAGCCTCCAAAAGTAGAGGTTCCAAATAGTTTTCCTAGAAATCCATGAAAAGAGAGATGACTATTATTTTAATTTCTAGAAATTGTATGGCCAAATTAAGCAATTGAAAAATATCCCATTCTATTCCCTATCATATTAAATTTCCAATGAGGTATCATTTGTCCAAAACAGATTTATGGATCAAGAGTTATGAGCTCTAGAAGGAAGAGACTCAACCACCATTGTTTCGGTTCATTGGTAAATCTTGTCCCTTGATTCGATTCCACCGTTTTTAGTCCCACATTCATTTAGGAATGGAAACAATAATTGTTTATAATGAACATGCATCCCTTATCATTCATGTGTAAAATAAAGGAACCGAAGGAAGCCTTAGTGTAGCTCTCATGCCTTAGAAAAATTCATGCCTTGGTAATATTTTGGTCGCCCAATCATTGTGCAATAATCACCCAGTTAAGTTATGAATTCCTCACACATCATGTAAAATCACAAACTAATAACCTTTCATGTCATTGTCCAGTCACCTATATCTTTCGATGTGTCACCTGGGGATAGGCCTACCTCACTACAACCTGTCACCCAAGGATAAGTCAACATCACTGCGACGTCTCCACATACGATACATCCACGATAAGGGGGGGGACTTAGGATAATAAATAATATTAAAAAATTAAATGGAGTATTTTTGGAGTTACGAGAATGCACCGGTAAAGGAGGAAGGTGAGGATATAAAGCTTATTAAAATGACTATGTATGAGGAAAGGATGTGGATGCAAGAGACAACATATGTGGAGGATATTGTGGGTGTGGAACATGTTGGAATCTTGAAATGTGAAGGATGTGGATGGGGGACATAATACATGAGGATTTTGTGGCTCTGGAACATGTTGGAATCCTGCAACATGATTCTCACAATGCATTCAAAAATAGAGTGTAACACCTAGTAAAATGATTAATTCATGAAGAATGCAAAGTGTGTAACGTGGAAGACAAGGGTGAAAATTTAGGGTCATATGATTGTTGGTGTGAGACACAAGACATGGGGGAAAAAGATAAGCATGATTGTACGTGCGGGACACAAGACATCTAGAAAAAGGGTAATTGAAGAGGGAGGTTGTCCCACATCTGTAATGTAAGACTTAGTGTAAAAAGGAGTAAAAGGTGGTAAGTCAAGAAAAAATACTAAGTGTTTGGGTGTTGTGGGACACAATACATGAGTAAAAAAGGTAAGCGTGATTGAAGGTGTGGGAAACAGAACATGGGGGGTGGATGTAAATGAAGAGGGAGGATATCCACATCCACAATGGAAGACTTTGTCTAAAGAGGAGTAAAAAGTGGAATGTCATGAAAAATGACTAAGTGTTGGGGAGGGAAGTTATGTGAGTCTTAGAGTCATAGAGTTGTGTGAAAATAATAAAATGGAAATGGAACATGAAATGTAGAAAAGGGAAAATGGAAAATGGAAATATGAGAAATATAAAAAAGAAATGAAAAAATAAAATAGGAAGAGTAAAATGGAAAATGGAAAATGAAAAATTAAAATAAATTATGGAAATGAATTATGAAAATGGAATGGGTAAAGTATGGAAATGGTCAAGTGTGAAAAATATTTAAATATTGAAATGGTGTGGAGGATTGGAAAAATGTCGAGGTATGGAGAGTAGTGAGGAAGGAGAGTAGAGGGGAAATAAAGAAAAATGGCTAAGTATAAACTATGGATAGTGGAGAACAATGAAAAAATGGAAAAATTGCTATGTACAGGGTGGAAACATCTGGGAGAAGTGCCATATATTTGGCATGTGAGCTCTATTTTGGATTTTGTAAAGTGTTGAACAAAGATGAAAAATAGGCCAATTTACTGACAATATATACATAAGTATTTTTCTTCCATTAATATATTTTTTTCCTTTCTCTTTTTTTTTCAAAGAGAAACCATATTTGCTATCCATTTATTATGAAGAAGTGGATAACAAACAAAGTCAAAACTATTTGGGTCTTCGTGATCAAGAATTGAATATTCTTTAGAAATTTTCAAGTTCAACCAAAAAACATATTCGTCTCTATTTAATGAGTGAAAACACGTAAACATATTCCTCCAACTTTGGGACAATAACCCCTGTGGGTTGCTGAGAATCCAAAATCCTTGTCCATATGCCTTCTTCATTAGGCTATGGGGTTATCTTCAAACATTATATCCATACAGCAACCCCTTTATTATGAAAAAATTCAATTAAAGAAACAAACTATGTATAAATAAGATCTACCTAGCCTATCCTACTTGGAGGAAAGGGACGTGATGCAGGACCATCGCTCCACCTCAGCATGTGCCAGTTGGTTATCACATTGGTGCACATTCAAGGAAGGGAGAGGCATCGTCCTCTCATTTTTACTTTGAAAGTTTAAAATGTAATTAAGGAAATTAATGTTGTCAGGATGGGGCCAAGTTGTGCCTAATTTTCACAAGTTGTAGATGAGGTCACCTTAAGTGGCTAATGGTAGGAGAGATCTTCATCCGATTTGGATCGTATTTCCATGATTCTAATCTGCCTCATTAGTCAGGCATTTTGAATGGTGATTAGACACCACTAGCTTAGCTTGGAGGGAAGCTCATCGAGCCCCTCTTGTATAAATATTTGTATTGTATGTTTGGTAGAGGTGGCTGGAGTTTGATGAAAAATCATTATAAGCCAAGTTGGAGGTTGATGAGAGCCGAGAGTCAGTTTCATTTTGGACTCATGCATTATAATTGACATTATTTCATTAATATAAAAAGAACAGATTTCATTGTTTGTCATTTTCCTGTGTAATGGATGTTTATTTGTGAATTTCATTCATGTATGTTTATACTGTATATGTATGTTAGAATTCATATGCATGGGTATGGATAGAATCCTCTATCTGTGAGTATGTTGAATTAGATTTGTTTCTTTAGGCTAAGTGAGAGGAGTGCACGACATAGAGTTGAAACTTTGTGAGCCGACGGAAGGAGTGTGTGTCTGAACTCTTTTGAGTCTGAGGAAAACGTGCCTAGAGGGCACACCAGAATAATTCGCAGACTCAAGGGAGAATTTCAAGGTTGTTTAATACCTTGGAAAGAAAGTTTGCACATGATTAAGCGTAGCACATAGTTATTGAAGACTCTATCATATTCTTCCAGGAGGGCATTGAGCAAGTGTGAGTGCACACAAGACCAACACATTATGGAGTGTTGGAGACATTGAGAGAACCCAAGAGTTGTTGAATAGTATGAGGATGGAAGGATTTGAAAGTGTGCATTGAGTGGGGCAAAGGAGTTGCCTTAGTAATTATGGAATTATTCAGGGAGAGATGCCTGAAGGCTTAAACGAGTGCAAGGAGTTCCCCAAGGAAAAATTAAGTTCACCTTACAAGCTTAGGAGGAAGAGTGTTAAGATGCTAGGAGGCAACTAAAATGTTCGCAAAAGGAAGCAGTAGATCCAAGAATATTCAAGGGTTGAGATGAGTAAAATATTAGAATAAACAATGTTGTTACATGTAGAATTCTTGGAAGGAGTGCAGAAAAGGGTTGAGAAAAGTCTAAGTCTCAGGCAGAAAAAGTGATAATTGTCAGAATATAGGAAGGACTTGTCGAAGTCTCGAAGGAATCAAATACACCCATCATCTAGAGGAGATAGGTGTCGATATATCTAGAGTTCTGGTAGTTAGAGCTCCAGAGGAATTTCCAAGAACAAAGAGCAGTCTTCGCAAAGTCGCTAAGGGAGGATTGAATCCAGACCATTATATCTAGAAGGGACACGTGGAAGAAACCAATGCAATCCAGATAATTGGTGCTCCAAAATAAGTCAGAGGAGAACAAACAAGAGACTCCTGAATCTTAGAGTCTGAATAGACCATGTTCGTTGATCTCAAGGAGGAACGAGGATCGTTGATACTCATGCCATTGAGTTCCCTGATTTGGAGTTCAGGAACATAGGAGTTGGTTGTTTTGGAAAAATCTGAAAGCCCAAAGCCCAAAGCACTTTTTGTGGTTTAGCCTTGGGACGCAGCCCGAGGTAATATGATAGAAAGGGGCTAGCACAAAGAATGAGTGTCGCCATCACTTTCTTCAAAGGGCCAAGAAGAGAGTCGCGGGTTTAATAGGACCCGCACTTTGGAGAAAGAGGGACTTGTGATAAATTTGCATTGGGTTCCAGCAGGGGACTGAAGAGTTAATTTGACTCATGTTTGAACGATCCTAGACTGGGAGGTTGCACAGCCCCAGAGGGGAGGCTGGCTACTCCAGAGTGGTATCAGAGATGAATTTTTGTCTACAAATTGTATGCATAGGAGAGACAGTGGAAGGAGATACTCTGATACCACCAGAGTGATATGAGAGACACACAATTTATTTATGTAAGCAAGGGGACAGAGTATGATGCTCTATGGATACTGTTGCAAGGTGTGCAACAGATGCTAAACAACCAGGTGGGTTGCAGGTGAAGCAATATGGTTACTAAATTCCATAAGTGTGATCGAAGAGAAGACTTCTCGCATAAAACAAAAGTGGAAATCGATAAGGAGCTCAATGAAATCCGAGCAGAGACAGAGAAGCTAGCATTGAAAATGCAGAAGGACACAAAGGTACATTGGATATATGAGTGGCCTTTCAAAAGGAAAGCCAGGTGTCATGTTTAGAAGTTGTTGGCCAGAAGGTAGAAACATGTGTTAAAAAGGTGGCTGAGACATGCTGAAAACCTCAGTGGCGAGGGAAAGAGATCTGGCAGAGGTCTAATAGATTGCTAGGTGGGAAATGAGAAGGGATCAATTGATCTCATAAACTGCTAGGAGGGCATAGGAGACATCCCGATTTTCCACATGGGTAAGGGAGAAGAAATGATCTTAGATGAGATTTCATGTCAGCAAGGGATGTTGACAGATGGGAAGAAGGTGGAAGAAAGGCCTCATCCATATGAAAATTCATGTGGAACTTTAAGTCGCGTGAATTGAGGTCATGATAAGTTAAATAATTCCACTGCTGAGGAGAAATATCAGAGGAGTGTTTTTGTCATTGGAGCAGTCGAGATATTCCTGCCAAGTAGTCAATGAGAGGATAACATATTTGTTGCAGAGGTAGCAGAAAAGGGACAACGAGCTAATACTTTCATGGAGGAGGAGGCACAGATACTGAAGTCTTCCCCAACAAAAGAGGAGCACATGGTCGATTTGCTCACTCAGTTGGAGATGGAGTTGAAGATATTGGAGGATTGGTTGGACAGTCCGGAACTAGAAGGTCGATGATAGGGAATAGATATTCTAGAAGAGACATGCCAACATGAGTTGCAGCTGGAGGAAGCTAGAATGGAACTAGCCAAAGAATTGGTAGAAGATGATCCATCAGGGGAGATAGCTGAGAAATGGTTCAATAAGGAGCCTACAGAATTGGAGTCTACAATAGAGTGGCCAGTCAACGTCCTGGTAGATGAAAGTAGCATGGGAGATCTGGATGATCTACCCTTAGAGCATCATGAGGAGTTCTAGCCGAGTAGTCTGCACAAGGAGAACGAGCCGATGGAGCAGCTGGAAGAGGTGATACAAGAGATAAGGGAATTGATGTTGAAATCAACAAAAGAATTTTGATCTAGGTGGATATTGGTGGCCACCCACCTATTCCACTTGGACCCCCACCAGTGCTTCTTTCAATTTTTTAGTTTCCACACAGTTTACTATTTTTAGCCGTTTTTGGGGTCCTGAACTTCTGGAGCTATTTTGAGGCCTTAAATGACGTTTTTTCGGAAAATGGGGAGCAACAATGAACATAGATCAATGCTTCTCACCCAAAAGTTGTAGTCCTTGGATAGATATTTCTAACGAGGTATGGAACGCATCAAATAGAGATAATATGCCAAAGTTACGTCCTTGGGAAGTTGATGTACCAACTTACCCAAACAGGGCCAATAGTCTTGGTGTTTCATCTCCTAGGGTTAGGTATTTGGATGTTTAGGGTTTTCCATTGTTTCTCAATAATGACAGGCCTTTGAGCCTCATTGTAACACAGTTCAGAGGCTAGTAGCCACCACATTTCTTCTCAGAGATAAGCTACCAGTACCCTAGCTAGTTTATTTCCATTCTGTCTGTAAGCATATTTCAATCATTTGTTATTAATGAAATGAAGTCTTATTTCCACTGCAAAAGTGCGTTTATGAGTATTTATGTATTTCATTGTGTTCCTACATAAATCTGGATCAGTGGTATCAGATTAGTTTGCTCGTTCTCAATCCTTCTTTTCTTGTCCCTAAGGAGGTCGGGATATAAGGAGTTGGGGCTCGATCTAGTTGAACCTTTGCAAGATCAGTCTAACAAACCCTGACGACCGCGCATGGGGGAGGAAAATAAATATGAGGGAGTAGGAGATCCTATCAAAATGTTGCTCCAGGAGGCCCTCGAGAAACAAAGGAATGCGATGATGAACAAATTTTCCTAGATTCTTCAATGGATTCCCACTGGTGGCGCATCGACATCCAACAACCACTTTGGAGGCACCACTCCTTTTAAGGTACAAGTAAACTTTGACATTCAAATATTTGAGGGCCAAATAGATGCAAATATCGTAGATAGATGGTTGAATCTGTTAGAAGGATATCTTTCGGTTCATGAATTTTTCGACCGAGAAAGTATTATTTTCTCACTCCTCAAAGCCAACCCCCATGTCAAGGACTAGTGGGAACCCTCAATAGGGTGAGGGGGAACCCTCTCTGTTCTAGGCTACACCCACTTGGAATTATTTTTGAGATTCCATCAAGGAACATTATTATCCCATGGGGATCTATGAGGACAAATACATACAATGGACTATGTTGCGGTAGCAAAGGGACCAAGATGTGCATGAGATGACGAATCTGTTTCATACCCTATGCACAAAGTTGGGTATCAAAGATTCAGATAAACATTCGGTGTTAAAGTACTACATTTGTTTGCATAGATACATTCAGGAGGAAATGGAGTTCCTCGACATCTCCTCGCTTGGTGTGGAATATCGATATGCTGCCAAGATTGAGCAGAAGTTCAAATAGAAGATGCGAGACTTTGGGTCTGTGAATCAGAAGCAAGGGAAAGGTACCCCCAAACTACAGAAAAAAGGACCAAGCCAAGGTGGGACGTCCTAGGACAACCCGCCAAAGCCAGAAGCAAAGAAAAACACCATGAAGCCAAAAAAGGACACAGGGAAGTGGTGTGAGTTCCATAAGAGCTCCACTCACAACACAAGTGAATGTCGGGCCAAGCAGTCACTGGTAGCTGAGTTGGAGGCTTCTGAATCGGATGCATGCTCCGAATTTGAATCACAACCTGACAAGGGAAATGATAGGGGGAAGCAGATTATCAATTCGGAGCCCAATGCCACCATTTCCACCATGAATATCCAGAAGGAGGAACCAGAAGATCCAGAGGAGGAAGAGCGTCTCTTCCATTCCAAGATGTGGGTAAAGGGTTCCCCGTTGCAATTCATTGTCGACAGCGAGATCCAGAAGAACCTCATCTCAATAGAGGTCATGAAGTGGCTGGGCTTGTCAACCACAACACACCCACAACCATACACCATCGGGTGGTTGCACCAAGGATGGGACCTCCGCATCAACCAACAATGTCGCCTTCCCTACAACATCAAGCCCTTCACGGATGAGGTATTATGTAACATTTCTCCTCTTGATGTTTCTAATGTATTATTAGGCCAACCATACTTATGGAAGTGACATGTTATGTATGAGTCCAGGCCTCATGTTGTTATTATCACTTTGGGAATTAAGATATACAGGATATCGGAGATAGCACCGCCTACCACCATCTCTTTGGTTACTGCAAAACAATGCATTAAGCTCATTTTAAAAACCAGGAATTTTTTTTGCCTGATGCTCCGCCCTCAGGGAAAGAGGAAGAATGTGGCCATGATCTCTAGACAGGGCCCTGCTGCATGAAAAAAATTGATGGATAAGGTCATGGAGGAGTACGAGGACATCTTCACCTCCCCCATAGGGGTGCCTCTACACTACCAAGTCAAGCACCCTATCAATTTGACCCCAGGTGCATCACTACCCAATGGACCCATCTATCGATGCTCTATTCTGGAGAATAATGAAATCAAGAGGCAGATTCAGAAGCTGTTGCAGAAAGGTCACATCCGACCGAGTTCATCACCCTGTGGGAGCCTGATCGTGTTGGTGCAGAAGAAGGATGGGACTTGGAGACTCTCCATTGACTATTGGACACTAAACAAGATCACTTTCCGTAATAGGTATCCGATCCCATGAATTGATGACCTTCTGGACCAACTCAAGGGGGTGAAATATTTCAGCAATATCGACTTGAAGTTTGGGTATCACCAAGTACCAATCGAACCCTATGATGTGTGGAAGACTGCATTCAAATCCAAGGAGGGACTTTTTCAATGGTTGGTCATGCCTTTCGGGTTGACAAATGCCCCTATAACCTTCATGAGGCTGATGGACAACATCTTGCACCCATTCACCAATTCATTTGTAGTGGTGTACTTGGATGACATTATGATCTTTAGCTAGACTTGGGAAGAGCACCTCCACCACATCCGACAGGTCCTCGAAACACTACAGCAACACAAGTTGTGTGTCAATTTGGAGAAATGCACTTTTGGCATGATCCAGGTTCAGTATCTGGGATACATTATTGATGAGTCGAGGGTGCATGTCTATCTAGCAAAGATCCAAGTCATTCAGGATTGGCCATCCCCAACCACCCTAACAGAGCTCCACAACTTTTTAGGTCTTGCCAGTTTCTACCATAGGTTTGTGTTGGGATTCTCTCATATCACTTGGCCCTTGAGTCAAGTCACCAAGGGAGGAGCTAAAGAAAAATTCTTTTGG
>SNQJ01S0036448.1:22982-53182 GCA_010110895.2 Picea sitchensis
ACAAAGAAATGTATTCCATTGTGCAGGCTTGTCGAAAATGGAATCATTACATTTTGGGAAAAGAAATGGTCATCCACATAGACCACCGACCCTTGCAGTTCATAAAGACACATGGGAAGTTGCAGAACGATCACCATCAGAAGTGGTCCACATACCTGCAACAGTTTCATTTGAACATTAAGTACAAGAAAGGAAGCACCAATAATGTTGCAGACTGCCTCAATCAACCACCCATCGTGGCACTAACCACTATGCTCAACTCTTGTAGGAACGAGACTTCTAATTGGTCACTTCTCTACACAAGTGATCCAGAATTTGGCCACACATACAATACACTCTTGGAGGGTAAGCAAGTTCCCAATTTTCACCTCCAGGATGCCCTACTTTGTTACCTGGGACATTTTTTTGTTCCTTCAAGCAAGCGTGCCAAGATAATTTGGGATGCGCACTATAGTCGAGTCGCTGGGAATTTTGGGGTCGAGAAAACCGTGGCAGTACTGCAAAAGTATTTCTATTGGTTGAACCTTCGACAAGATGTCGAGAAGTACATCAAGTCCTGCACTACTTGCACCATTTCCAAACTGACCATCAAGAAGCAAGGCCTCTATACTCGGCTTCCTACCCCTGTTGACCTTGGGAATCCATCTCTATGGATTACATGTTGAGCCTTCCTTTTACTAAGCATGGCAATGACTATGCTTTTGTGGTCGGTGACGGATTCTCAAAGATGTCCATTATGATGGCATGCAAGAAGAATATCACAACAGAAGCCACTGCTAAACTCTTCTTTGAACAAGTGTGGGTACTCTTTGGGATTCCATAGTCTATCATCTCAGATCGGGATAGCAGGTTCCTCAATACATTTTGGTCCAGCCTCTGGTCGATGTTGGACACCAAGCTCACCAAGTCCACAACTTTACATCCACAAATTGATGGCCAAACAGAGGTCATCAACCGGATGATTGTACACATTTTGTGCATGTACAACTCAGATCATCCACACACATGGGATGAGATCCTCCCCTATGTACAACACAACTACAACCAAGCTCTCCATAGCTCAACCAACCATATTCCCTTTCAAGTGGGTTTGGGATTCTAGCCACTATGTCCCATTGACATAGCCATGCCATTTGTGGCTACTCAAGAAGATTCAGTTCATGTCCAGTCTAAGGCTAACAAGGAAAACAACTTCATTGAGAAAATTCAACACATCTACCAATAGGTTCATGACATCTTGGACAAATCCAATGCTAAGTACAAGTAGCGACATGATCAACATTGGGTGCCACACAACTTCCAGATGGGGGACAAAGTGTGGCTACATTTGCAAAAGGAGTGCCTCGTTGGACCCCACCGCAAGCTTCGCCCGCTCCAATATGGGAAGTACACCCTCACCAAGGCTATAGAGGACAATTCCTTTGATCTTAGAATTCCACCATTCCTTGGTCTGCACCTAGTGTTCAATGTGGACCACCTTTGGCCCTACTTTCAACCTTTACTAAACACATCCGACATGGCAAAAAAACTCACACCAACAGAGTTAAATCTAGACTGCATGGAACAAGCCAGAACTTATCAGATCATGGATACATAGATCAAGCACACCTAACAACAAATGATATCGCTATATCAAGTTATCAAAGCAGGCCAACTCCTTCACCAAGGCAAGTGGCTCACCAGGGACCAAGTTCAGCAGAAGTTTCCTCATCTCATGGAGGAACTCAATGCAATGGGGACCATTGCTTCCTAATGGGGAAGAAATGATCCAGGTGGATATTGCTGGCCACCCACCTATTCCACTTGGACCCCCACCAGTGCTTGTTTCAATTTTTTAGTTTCCGCACAATTTACTATTTTTACCAATTTTTTAGGCCCTGAACTTCCGGAGTCGTTTTGAGGCCTTAAACGACATTTTTTGGGGAAAATGGGGAGCAACATGGATTGTAGATTGATGTTTCTCACCTAAAAGTTGTATTCCTCATATATATCTTTCTAACTAGGTATGGAACGTGTCAAACGGAGATCGTATGCCAAAGTTACATCCCCGGGAAGTTGATGTACCAACTTACCCAAACGGGACCCATAGTCTTGGCGTTTCATCTCCTAGGGTTAGGTCTTTGGATATTTAGGGTTTTCCATTATTTCTCAATAATAACAGGCCTTCGAGCCTCATTGTAACACATTTCAGAGGCCAGTAGCCGCCACATCTCTTCTCGGAGATAAGCTACGAATGCCCTAGCTAGTTTATTTCCATTCTGTCTGTGAGGATATTTCAGTCATTTGTTATTAATGAAATGAAGTCTTATTTCCATTGCATCTCTGCATTTATGTGGATTTATGTATTTCATTGTGTTCCTACATAAATATGGATAAAATTTGTCAGTAAGGAGAAGTTGGACAAAGAAGAACCTACATAATCAGTAGGGAATTTGCAAGAGTAGCAACAACAACAAAGTAGAGGAGTAGGAGGAAAGCTTCGAGAGAAATTTTGGGATCTAGGAGGATTTCAACAAATTTGGGAAGATCATGAGCAAGAGCTCATGAATTTTTGTAGCCATGGAGTATGATGCAGGAGAATTTCTACACCTAAGCACGCGTCAGCTGGTTATCACCTTGGTGCGCATTCAAGGAAGGGATACGTGTTTTCCCCTCATTTTTCCTTCAAAATTTTAAAATGTAATTAAGGAAATTATTGTTGTCAATCTAGAGGAGCCAAGTTGTAGATCAGGTCGGCTTAAGTGGATGATGGTAGGAGATATCTGCATCTGATTCAGATCAGATTTCCATCATTTTAATCTCCCTCATTAGTCAGGCATTTTGAATGATGATTAGACACCACTAGCCTAGCTTGGAGGGAAGCTCATCGAGCCTCTCTTGTATAAATATTTGTATTGTATGCTTGGTAGAGGCGGCTGGAGTTTGATAAAAAATCAGTGTAGGCCAAGTTCGAGGTTGATGAGAGCCAAGACTCAGTTGCAGTCTGGACTCATGCATTTAATTGACATTTTGTCATTAATAGAAAAAGAACATATTTCATTGTTTGTCATTTTCCTATGTAATGGATATTTATTTGTGAATGTCATTCATGTGTGTTTATACTATAGATGTATGTTAGAATTTGTTTCCAGAGGTATGGATAGAATCCTCTATGTGTGAGTATGCAGAATTAGCTCTGGTTCTTTAGGCTCAGTGCAAGGAGTGCACGACAGAGAGTTGAAACTCTATGAGTCGACGCAAGGAGTGCATGTCTCAACTATTTTGAGTAAGAGGAGAACGTGCCTGGAGGGAACACCAGAATAATTCACAGACTCAAGGGAGAATTTCAAGGTTGTTGAATACCTTGGAAAGAAATTCTGGGTAGAAGTGTAGCACAAAGTTACTGAAGACTTTGTCGGATTCTGCCAGGAGGGAATTGAGGAAGAGAGAGTGTGCACAAGACCAACACATTATGGAGTGTTGGAGACATCGAGAGAACTCCAAAGTTGCTGAAAACTATGAGGAAGGAAGGATTTTCAAGTTTTCATTGAGCGGGGAAAAGGAGTTGCCTTAGTAATTCTGGAAGAATTCAGGCAGATCCGTTTGAAATCTTAAACGAGTGCAAGGACTGCACCAAGGAAAAAGTAATTTCACCTTACAAGCTTAGGAGGAAGAGTGTCAAGTTTCCACGAGGGCACTAGAAGGTCCACAGAAGGACACAGTAGAGCCAAGAACCTTCAAGGGTTGAGCCAAGTAATATCTTAGAAGAAACAATGTTGTTATGTGCAAAATTCCTGCAAGGAGTACAGAAAAGGGCTGAGAACAGTCTAAGTATCAGGAAGAAAAAGTGCTAAGTGTTAGCAAAGAGGAAGGACTTGCAAAAGTCTTGAAGGAATCGAAGTCACCCATCCTCTAGAGGAGACAGGTGGTGAGATATCTGGAGATCCAGGAGTTAGAGCTCTGGAGGAATTCCCAAAAGAAAGGAGAAGTCTTCACGAAGTTGTGAAGGGTGGAGTGAATCCAAACCATTATATTTGGAAGGGACACATGGAAGAAACCCATTGAATCAGGAGAAGTGGTGCTCTGGAATAAGTCAGAGGAGAACAAATGAAATACTCCTGAAGGTCGTAGTCTGAATAGACCATAGCCATTGATCTAAAGGAGGAACGAGGACCATTGATCCCTGCACCATTGAGTTTGTTGATTCATAGTTCGGGAACATAGGAGTTATATGTTGAGTAAAAATACAAAATCCTGAAGCTCGAAGCACTTTTCGTGGTTTATCCTTGGGAAACATCTCGAGGTCATATGATGGAAATGTTATAGCAAAGAGAACGAGTTTCTCCATCACTTTCTTCAAAGGGATAAGAAGAGATCCATGGGGTTAATAGGACCCACACTTTGGAGAAAGAGGGACCTGTGATAAATTTGGATTGGGTTCCAGCAGGGGACATAAGAGTCAATTTGACTCAGGTGTTTGAACGATCCTAGACTGGGAGGTCATGCAGGCCTAGAGGGGGGGGTGGATGCACCATGACACTTTTCAAATGTAAGTAGATTTCAAATGGAGTCATTCAAGTGTTCAACCGATTTGTGGAATGAACTCTAGAATTGGGGAACATACCAGGGATTCTATCAAGGAGTGAAAATAATTCCTAAAGTGTATTGAAGTAAAATCCAGATGTTCCAAAAACATGATTGCATTTCTTGGATAAAAATGCATTGGAATGATGATTCAATAAAATCAACTCCTGGTTGCTCATAAGTTCTACAATCTTTGGTTAGACGAGAAGTTTCTCATTTGGAAATATTTTCATCTTATTTCTTATTCCCAACCACATCTAAGATTCGTTATTCATTTGCAATTTCCTAAAAGCATTATTCCTTCATGCAATCACAATATTTTCCATCATTATTCTCAATATTAATTTCTTCCACCAATTATCCTTGTTGCAAATGTTTTTCTAAATTTTCGTCATCAATATGTGACCATTGCACACCCATTGAAATATTTTCCACCTGAGCAGCTTGGATGAAATCTTGTTTTTCATCTAGTGGAGACTCCTTAATTTCATTCTCAAACATTTTTATCGAAATATCCTCATATGGAGTATATAAGAATCTAGAATCTTGCACTTGAAAATTGGAATTCTCATTTTCGTTTTTAGCAATAGGACTTGATTGAGAAACATTTTTCAATCTTTGATTATATTTTTCTTTCAAATCACTCACTTCATTGTCTTGTGCCCATATTGGAGAGGGTGGGTGTGCAAAAACATTGAAAACAATAGATAGGGAATATGGGTGCACTCTTGGGATGTATGTTTTAACAAATAAAGTTTCCAACCCATACCAATCAGAAATGGTCCCAAGAAGAAATGAAAAGAACCATTCACAAGAATTTCCATGCAAAGTTTGTGCAAATAATAAATATATAATATTGTCTTTAGACATATTGAAAATACCACATATACTTCTGAATTTAAACAAATGTTTCTTTGCGTCCTCCAAAGTATTCTGAATAATATTTTTATAACACCCATGCATCTATAATAAGTAGCAATCTTCTTAAATATCATTTTTGAAACATTGAACCATCGAGAGTCTAGTTCCTCAACAAAATATGAAACAAATCCTTAGATACCTTGAAAATAAATCATCCCGCTTATGGTTGCCAAAAATGTTGATCTTAAAGACTGTTTTACAGTTTTTGAGTCAACCTAGTAATGATATAATCACCCTTTGTTTTTAAAGAGGTGGTACTTCACTCTGTTTATCTGAAAGATTTAGTTGATTTTCTTGGATTGGGTAGTCAAATGGAAGAATTCTAAATATCAAACCACAAATCCTTTCTTGCCATATTTTTTTTTATATAAAATGGTTCTTGATAACCATATTTCTCCTTAATTGTAACTTTTGCGTGGAAATGGATCAAGAAACTTATTAATAGTAAAAAGATAAATAATGGATTCAATATCAAAACACATATATGATCATATTAATTATACCATCCCTCTGAAACACATGCAATAATAATATACAAATATATTTCCTCACAAGAAAAAGAGTGAAGTGGGATTGATCACTTTAGCGAACTTTAAATGATTTTGCATTTAAAACTGAAGAGAATATGATGAGAACACTCTAAAAATATCATACTGAGAAATACAAAAGTTTGAGAAATAATTAAATTTATGCCCAAAAATAGTTCTAAGGGGAGTTCAACACATAAATGATATCTCACATTACAAATCATCTCATTAAACTGATTGACTAATGCTCATAAATAAATCACGTCAAATGCAACAAATAAACCTCCATGGATCAATTAGACAACCTTGGCTTAGATTCTCAGTCATATATATGGTTGTAAAACAATTCTATTTACCTTTTAGGTAGATTCCTAGATGACTAAAAGAAAAATACACAAAATCTTGTCCTTTCCTTAGTCTCATACATACGAACACAAATCCTTGAGAGAAATTGTGTAATAAAAGAAGAAGAAAAAATAAAATGGATATTTGTATTTTCAGATGAGAAAGTCAGTTGTAAAATTAAGGTTGATCAATGTTGTTCTTATGATTTAACCTTTTCTTTGATGGTGTTATCCTCCTTTTAATGAATGGTATGCAATGATATGCATACCATGGTATGCATTCCATGGTATGCATACCATTTTTATCCATACCATATTGTATCCATACCATGCTATGAATACCATTGCATACCATTGGAATGCACACCATTGCATACCATTTATAGGTTATTTTTAAGGTTTTAGTTGTCTTAGGGTTTTAGTGGTAGTTGTCTTAGGGATTCTCAAGTATGCATACCATTGCTATGGACACCATTTATAGGTTATTTTTAGGGTTTTAGTTGTCATAGGGTTTTAGTGATAGTTTTCTTTGGGATTATCAAGTATGCATACCATGGTATGCATGCCATGGTATTTCAATGGTACGCATACCATTTATATGTTATTTTTAGGGTTTTAGTTGTCTCATGAATTTAGTGGTTGTTGTCTTAGGGATTCTCAAGTATGTATACAATTGGTATGCATACCATTTATAGGTTATTTTTAGGCTTTTAGTTGTAGTTGTCTTATGCATTCTCAAGTATCCATATTATTGGAATGCATACCATTTATAGGTTATTTTTAGGGTTTTAGTTGTCATAGGGTTTTATTGGTAGTTGTCTTAGGGATTATCAAGTATATTATTGCATACCATTGCATAATATTGCCTATGAATACCATATAATGGTATGCCTTTACAATGGTATGCAATGACAATGCCATTGCATACCATTTCAATACCATGCAATTACATGCAAAGGAAATAAAAATGCCTATGCATACCAATGGTATGCAGAGACATTGGTATTTCATTTTCATATCATTGCATGGTATTGCAATTGTATGCAATGGTATGCACAGGAAATGATATTTCTTTTGCATACCATTGCATGGTATGCATACCATGAAACGATATACCCTTGCAATGGTATGCAATGGTATGAAATAGTATACATGAGAATCCATAAGACAACTACCAATAAAACCCTAAGACAACTAAAACCCTAAAAATAACCTATAAATGGTATGCATACCAATAATATGGATACTTGAGAATTCCTAAGACAACTACAACTAAAACCCTAAAAATAACCTATAAATGGTATGCATACCAATCATATGCATACTTGAGAATCCCTAAGACAACAACCACTAAAATCCTAGGACAACAAAAACCCTAAAAATAACCTATAAATGGTATGCATAACATTGAAATACCATGGCATGCATACCATTGAAATACCATGGCATGCATACCATGAAATGGTATGCCTTTGAATTGGTATGCATAGGAAATGGTATTTCATTTGCATACCATTGCATGGTATTGCAATGGTATGCAAATACAATACCATTTCCTATGAATATTATTCCATAACATTGCATAACATTTCATGGTATTTTAATGTTATGAAATGGTATGCATAGGAAATGGTACTTCCATTGAATACCATTTCATACTATTCCAAAGGCATACCATTGAATGGTACACCATGGTATGTAATGGAAATACCATTTCCTATGCATACCATTTCATACCATTGGAATTCCATGCCATGGTATGGTTATGCAATGGTATGCATAGGAAATGGTATTTCCTTTGCATACCATTGCAATACCATGCAATGGTATGCAACAAAAATACCATTTCCTATGCATACCATCAAATACCATTGCAATACCATGCAATGGAATGAAATTATATGCATAGGTAAGACAAATGCCTATGAATACCAATGGTATGTATAGGAATTGGTATTTCCTTTGCATGCCATTGCATGGAATTGCAATGGTATGTGATGTGATCTAGGAGAATCATCGTCGTCATTTAATGAGGAAAGGTGGAAGACAACTCAACATTCATCGCAACACACTTTAACTGGTTTGGATTCTAGGGAGGGTGCATCACTTTAATTTTGAAAACTTTGTAATTAAAGATCCAATGAGATCTTAAATCTAGATCCATTGTACATATTTTGAGCGCCAACTCATATCTAGATTGTAAATTTTCATTTATTGTAATAATCTTAGTGGTAGGATAATTTTAATTATGATATGTAAGAACTAGAATAGTCTGGAGGGAAGGGTCGAGAAGCCCCTTCATGTATAAATCAATGTAATATATGCCCATAAAAGGATGCTAGAAAAAAATATTGAATGTTGTTGAAGGTTGTTGAAATCCTTGTAAATATTTGTTGAAGGAATATAGAAGAAGAAAATTTCTTTCAATTTCTGAGACTTCTTATCTTTGAGTAATTGGATAAACATTATTTCGTTTATATCTATGTTTTTGTGTCTGTGCATCTAAATGGTTGGTTGAATGAACCCCTAATGCTAATATAAGTTTCAATTGTTTCTCTTCTGGAATCTCGGTGCAAGGAGTGCAGAGGTTGAACCATATACTTGTTTAAAAGCTTGGGAGAGATAGTGAAAGTGTGCATAGAGTGAGCGCAAGGAGTGTTCCTACACTTAGAGTAGTGTAGAATCTTAGAGGGGAGACGAAGTGCAATGAGTGCAAAGAATAGAAACTTTGATAAGTCTTGATCAAGATCAGAAAAGATATTACAAGGAGTGCATAGGTGAATTTTCTAAGCCCCAAGCTCAGGAGAGAAGCACAAAGTGTGCACCATAGTTTGATTCATCCAAGTGATGAAGCTCAAGGAGGGATAATGAGAGTAAATTCTTGAGAGGAGGAACCCTTTTGTTTTCATGTTGACGAGAAATGTTCGGGAGGAATCAAAATCCCTTGCAGCTGTTGGATAAAGGAGAAAGGTCATGATTGATAAAACACCAAGTCCTTATGACTTCATTGCTCCGACAGTTTTGAGTCACTTGTTGCAAGTTAGGAACAAAGCCCCGAAGCTCTGAAGTCCTGGAGTGAATCTCTATTGTATATTCGTGGGTGAGTACAAACTGTTGGATCCACGAGTGGTTCGATGATTCAACACTCTGGGAGAATTTGGTTGTTATTGCATGGAGGGGAGAATTCCTCAAAGTCTCTAAGCCTAGATTCAATTCTGAATATCAATTTACGGGTAAACGTGAGCCATAGATATCGAGTTATTCGACATTCAATTATTCGGGTGGTTTTGGGTGATAATTTGTGTGACGTGGAAAAGTCTCGAAGCCTGAAGCCCCAGAGTCTTTCTTAGTCATATATCATGCCAAGGATTGTGGACCATAGATATGATCCTTGAAATCTTCAGGATTTTGACAATTCATCTATGCATAAGAAGTGTGTTGTTTAAAGGTTGGAGCGGAGAAACTCCCAAAGCCTGAAGTTTCAGAGTGCTGAAATAAACACTTCCAAATTAAGCCCAATGTTTTAGGCCTGAATTCATGTGTATGACTCTATTGGAGAAATGGGACCCTCATGAATATTAACTTTCATGTAGTGAGAAAAGAAAAGGCATGTGATAAGAGATATAAGGGCTATGGGAGGACCCAAGAGCCACTTCAGCTCCTGTGTAATTTGATCCTAGACTAGGAGGTCGCGTGAGCCCATAGTGGGGGGTTTGCATCAAGTTGTATCGAAACAATAATAAGCTTTGTGAGAATAAATATTTAGAGTCATGCCACCAAGGAGACGTGGGGAGAGACCTTAAGTCAATGCAACAATGGAGGAGGAAATTATGCAAGGTGATCATGGAAAGTGGAATCATTGGCAACTTAGTATTCATGGATATGGTGGAAAAGATAAATTTGGAGAAAACAACACGTCTGAGTCCGTATAGGGTGTCCTAGTTGTATAAAGGACATCAAGTCATGGTAAGTAGACAGTGTAAAGTTGAGTTAAAAATTGGTAGTTATAAGGATGAAGTTTTATGTGATGTCATACCTATGGATGTTTGTCACATTCTGTTGGGGAGAACTTGGAAATATGATAGGAATGTCAAACATGATGGGAGGAAAGATACTTATACTTTTGAGAAAAATGGGTGTAAACATATATTGTTTCCATTAGAAGATAAGGGACTCAAAGACGAGGCTAGAACTAGTATACTTCTCATCAGTGAGAAGGTGATCTTGAAAGAAGTCAAGAAAGATCAAGAAAAATGCTTTTCTATTATAGGTAAGCCATGAGTCATCCTTACAAAAACTTCTAGGAATGATTTTCCTATGGAAGTTCATGAGTTATTGGATGAGTTTGTTGACATTGTGGCCGATGATTTACGTCATACTTTATCGGCCATCAGGAGTATTAGTCACCATATTGACCTTATTCTGGGAGCAAGTTTACTGAAGAAAGAAACATAGAGATTAACCCCTCAAGAGAATGAAGAGGTAAAGGAGCATCTCCAAAAGTTGTTGGACAAAGGAATGATCATAGAAAGCTTGAGCCTGTGTGCAATAACAACTATGTTGAGTCGAAAGAACAATGGAGGTTGGAGAATGTGCATTGATTCTAGAGCCATCAACAATATAACCATCGGGTATAGATTTCCTTTACCCATAATAGACGATTTAATGGATTGTTTTAGTGGAGATAGTTATTTTTCAAATATAGACTTGAAAAGTGGTTATCATCAAATAAGAATGAGAGAAGGGGATGAATGGAAAACAACGTTCAAAACAAATGAAGGAATATATGAGTAGATTGTTATGCCATTTGGCTTAACGAATGCTCCAAGTACATTCATGAGGTTGATGAATGAAGTGCTCAAAGATTTTATTGTGAATTTTGTGATTTTTTATTTAGATGATATTCTAGTTTTCAGTAAGATTGAAGAGGAGCATTTAAGACACTTGAAGATGGTGTTGAGCAGGAAAATTTGTTGGTGAATTTGAAGAAATGTTATTTTATGAAGACAAAACTTGTGTATTTGGGATTTCTAATATCTTCAAATGAACTGAAGATGTATCCAGAAAAGGTGAGGGCTATAAAAGAGTGGCCTTCTCCAGGAAGTTTGTTTGAGGTAAGAAGTTTCCATGGGTTAGGGAGCTTTTACAGAAAAATCATTAGAAATTTTAGCGAGATTTTACTGGATACTATAAAGAAGTAACATGGATATTTTTATTGGACAAAAGAAGCCAAGAAGGATTTAGAGTGTCAAAATAAAAGATAACAGAACAACCTATCTTAATTCTACCAGAATTTAGGAAGACTCTCCAGGTCAAATGTGATGCAAGTGGAGTGGCCATTGGTGCAGTTTTAAGTCAGGATGATAAGCATGTTCCTTATTTAAGTGAGAATGTGAATGATGCTAATAAGAAGTATTCAATATACGACAACAAATTTTATGCTATAATTCAATCTTTGAAAAAGTGGAGACATCATCTTATCCCAAAGGAGTTTATTTTGTATACTGACAATCATGCTTTGGAGTTCATAACTAGACAAGAGAAAGTGAACCAGAGACATGCCAAATGGGAAGAATTCGTGCCGAATTTTACTTTTGTCATTAAGAATATTAGTGGGAGTGCTAAAAAATTTGCAAATTCTTTGAGCAAGAGATGTTTAATATTGCAGGAATTCCAAGTGAAGACTTTGGGATTTGAACAACTCAAGGAGATGTACCAAGAAGACCCATATTTCAAGGAATATTATCAAGCATGTGAAAATACTTTGTTAAGGGATAGAAAACAATGGATGGAGTATATGATCCAGGAAGGACTGTTATTCAAAGGAAGTCGATTGTGTATCCAAAAGTTCTCAATGAGGGACAATTTTCTTAAAGAAAACCATAGTGGAGGATTGGTTGGACATTTTGGTCATGATAAAATATATGTGAAATTAAGTTCTTCATATTGTTGGCCAGGAATGAGGTCTAATGTGAATAAGTTTGTGGATAGATCATAGTTTTCCAATATGCTAAAGGAAAGAAACTGAACACAGGATTGTATCAACCATTTCCTATTCTAGACAGGTCTTAGGATAATGTAAGTATGGATTTTGTTCTGGGATTTCTAAGAACCCAGAGAGGAAATGATTCGATATTTGTGGGGATTGATAGATTTTCAAAGATTGCACATTTTGTACCATGTCACAAAAATAGTGATTCTACTCGCATAGAGAATTTTTTTTCCAAGGAGATTGTGAGATTGCATGAGTTACCTAGGAGTATAGTTTCAGACAGAGACACCAAATTTGTGGGACACTTTTGGAAAAATTTGTGGAAGAATTTTGGGACAAATTTGTCTTTTAGTTCAACATATCAACCTCAAACAGAAGGACAGACTGAGGTAGTGAATAGAAGATTAGGGAATCTGATAAGGAGTTTGGTAACTGAGCATAATAGTCAGTGGGATCAAACTCTTCCTCAAAAAAAGTTTCCATATAATGACTCACCAAATAGGAGTACTAGTAAGAGTCCATTCCAAATAGTGTACAGAATGCAAACTAGGGGAATTTCAGAATTGAGAGATTTAGGACAAGCTGAATTTCGAAGTGGAGGAGAAAATGATTTTGATGCATAAATGTATAAGTTGCATGATAAAATCAAAGGAAATATATAAGATAGAAGCCATAGATACAAGAACATAATAGACCATAGAAGAAGGGAGGTGAATTTTGAGATTGGAGACCAATTATTGGCACACCTAAGGAAGGAAATATTTCAAAGAGGGAAATATAATAAGTTGAAGATGAAGAATATAAGACCTTTTAAAGTCCTTAGAAAATTTTCTACAAGTTCTTATGAGATTGAACTTCCAGAGGACATTGAAATTTCACCAATATTTATTGTAGTAGACTTATATCCTTACAAAATGGATGAAACAGAAGGGGAAAATGATCAAGAGGAGATTCCATGGAAGTGATAGGTTCCCATAGTAGAGAAGCTATAGATACAAAATATCTTGGATCAAAGAATTGCTAAGAGAACCAGGAGAAAGGTTTACTATGAATATATGGTTAAAAAGGAAGAATCATACAACAAAATATATTAGTTGGATAATTGAAATCGACCTCCATAAGCATGGAAAGGAAGTGAAGGAGCTCATAGATTAGAGTCCATCAATATTTTTTCCAGAGGACTATGATGAAGGAGCATCACCATCATCATTTAATGAGGCAAGGTGGAATATGACTCAACATCCAACGCAACACACTTTAACTGGTTTGGATTCCAAGGACAACGTATCACTTTAGCTTTGAAAACTTTGTAATTACCATGAGATCTTAAAGTTAGAGCCATTGTATGTGCTACAGGAGATTTTAATTTCAATTAATTCCTTAAGTATTGTACATATTTTGAGCACTAAATCATATCTAGATTGTAAATTGATGTAGGAGAATCACTCCACATCAGCAGCGTGCCAGCCAGCCAGCAGATCCATCACACATTTAATGGAGAAAGGGAGAGGAATAGCTATCTCAATTTTGAAATTCGAAATTCCAATAAATGTTGTAAGGATTTTAATTCCATATCATGCCTTTGAATAGGTAGTGGTTGAGGTTGCCTTTAATGGTTACCTGCAGCTAAGTCCATATCAGTCAGGACTGGACATCCATTTATGTAATGTAGTCGTAGGAGTAGGGGTCGCTCTGTGATAGCGATAGCGCAGAGACTGTGGTTGAGGATAAGCTCATGGGAGCCCTCATTTTGTAAGGGAGAGGAAGAAGAAATTAGAGTAGAGAGTTAGGAAGAGGGTTCTTAGGTAGAGAGGTATCGAGACAGAGCTGAGACTTGTTACAGTACAACCATTGTAAACATTTGTATAGACATTTGGAAATTAATACAAAGAGTAGTTTTTCCTACCCATGAATTGTTTGTGTGTGTTTATGCATTTGAATGTCACATGTATGCTATAGATATAGGTTATAGATAGATTTTATTGTCTGTCTGTGAGTTTGTCGGTTTCTGTCTAGGTTCTTTAGGCTGTGCAAGGAGTGCACAACAGAAAACTAGAAGTTTTGTAGCCAATGCAAGGAGTGCGCATATGAACTCTGTTGAGTCAGAAAGAACATGCAAGGAGTGCACACCAGAAATATTCATAGGATCAAGGAGGAGCCTCAAGGTTGTTGAACACCTTGGAGGAAAAGTAAGTATGCAAAGGAAGGCATAGAAAAGAAACAGAACTACTGAAGGTTCTGTAAAGCTCTGCCAAGAGGGCATTGAGCGAATGCATAGAGTGCACCAGAGAACTCTATTTCAAGTTCTAAGGAAAGGGAAGTGTCGAAGAGAAGACACTCACAGAGTTGTTGAATACTCTGTAGGATCTACAAGGTGTGCATCGAGCAGAAGAACACCAGGTGGGCGTAGAGAGTTTTCTTTCCAAGAAAACTTCTCAGATCTAAGTTTAGCGAAATACTTAGTAGCACAAGGAGTGTGTGAGGGTGGACTTATTCTAAGTCCTGAAGCTCAGGAGGAATAGTGACTTTGCGCACAGAGCCATAAAAGAGAGGAGCAGAAGGTCAAGAAACCTTTCGAGGTTTTCTAAGTTGACAAAGATCAAGAGGTACATTGTTTTTATAATGCAGATGAGACCCGAAGGAACTGGGCTCGCAAGAGGAAGAGTCAAAGGTCGAGACCTTCGATACTTAGAAAATCTTCTAAGTCTAGGAGAAGCGTGAAACTCAGAAGGAGAGCGTGCAAGGAGGAAGGATATGAACCGTTAGATATAGCTCCAGATACTCGACAACAGTTGGATCAGGTGAAGGTGCATGGGGTTTAAACCCTTGGATATCCACACACTTTGGAGTTCGGGGTTTGGAGTGGCAAGGGATTTTCGAGTCACTGCATCGCGAACTCTCGGTTCTCGAAATCATGTCAGTTGTTCGATCTGGAGTGCAATGGCCCGAGAGCCGCTGGATCATGAATACATGCAAAGGAGGAGCACAGATAGGAGGTGCACAGAAGATCAAATTGTGACCATCAAATCTCGCGCAAAGGACCAATAGCCATCGTATCCGAAAAGAGGAGAACGAGGTTTAACCCTCATAGAAGCATCGTGACCGTCCATGAAGGAGGACACGTGGAAAGTGGTCAAGGTTTTAGGAAAAGGCCCAAAATATTTCGGTTCTAGGAGGACTGGGCCATTGATCTCTTAGAGGGAGAGATTTCGGCATTTTCTAAACCGGGGATTCGAAAGACAGAGGACACGGGGGAATGCTCGCATCGTGGTTTCTCAAATCACGAAATCCAGTAGCACTTTGTCATGGACTGTCATTTTGACATTTTGGGACCTAGGTGTTTGAGTGGCCAGGAGTCGGGAGACGTGGAGTCCCGACTCGCGAAGTCATGAAATCCCAAAAGCAGACGATGCTAGAATAGCACGAGCTAGAGTTGTTAACCCCTTTTTGGCATTTTGGCAATCGGGAGTTGGAGGGACGTGTGGATTTGTTCAAAGGGTTCCAATAGGAGCCCGAAGAGCCATTTCATCTCATAATTTGGAACGATCCAGAGACTGGGAGGTCGCAGAACCCTGCTAAGGTAAGGGGTCTGCATCAATTGGTATCAGAGACAACAAATTTTCTGTTTGCATATCACAGACAAGAGGTGGACTTTGATGGGATATAGTCTGATACCATCAATTGGTATAAGATTTGATATTTTCATTTATAGACTTCAGGTGAAGGAGACAACAGGTGAAGGAGGAGAAATTCTGGTAACAACAAGTGGAATCAAAAGCAAAGATTCATCTGTATACAACAGGTGAGAGAAGCAGGGTGTAAATTCTTTGTGGTGATTGTTTGCAGTTGTGCAATAGTCAATAGACATCATGGTGGGTTGTAGGAGGAGATGGAGATGCTCTCAGAGATAGCATGATCCATAAGTTTTCCAGGAGGGCAGACATAAGGTAAAGATGGAAATGGCTACTGAAGGCCATGAGCATGGTGGAAGAGGAGACCACCAACAGAAAACCAAAGTAGAAATTGGTGAGGAATTCGCCGAGATAAGAGCGAGGATGGAGGAGATTGAATTTCGAATGAAACAGAGTGCAAGAACACGATGGGTGTATGAATGGCCCATGAAAAAGAAGGTGAAGCGGCCAGTCAAGGAATTGTTGACCAAAAGACAACAAAGGTTGTTGAATATATGGTTGAGGTATGTTGAAAGCCTCAGTGACACAGAGCTAGTTTGCATCTGTGAGCCAGAAGTTGGAGAAACCATTAGTGATGAGGAAGAGAGATCAGTTTCAGGTCTCATATACTGTCAGGAGGATAGTAGTGGAGATTCATATTTCCCGGAGAGAAATGGTATGAGATTAGCTAAATATCTTGTAAACTGTAAGGTGGGCAGGGAAGAAATCCCATATTTCCAAGTGGGAAAGGGAGAGAAGATGAGACTATATGAAAGTCTCATGAAATTAGGGATGAGTTCAGGTCAGCAAGGAGTGCTGATGAAGATGGGATTGATTGATCTCATAAACTGCCAGGTGGGCATAAGTGAACTTTCGAGTTGCCAGGTGGGCAATGGGAAAAGATCAGCATA
The DNA here is from genome assembly GCA_010110895.2 of Picea sitchensis. Taxonomy (NCBI): domain Eukaryota; kingdom Viridiplantae; phylum Streptophyta; class Pinopsida; order Pinales; family Pinaceae; genus Picea; species Picea sitchensis. The sequence goes on from SNQJ01S0036448.1 coordinate 39,912, forward strand.
AGGCCTTGTGTACTACCAAGGGGGCAGTGGTTAAAGTTCATATTGCCAAGTGGGCAATGAGATGGGATCAGATGATCTCATAGACTGCCATGTGGGAAACAGAAAAATCTCAAATTGCCAGGTGGGAAAAGGGAAATAGATGAGACTGTCTGAAAGTCTCATGATCTCAGAGGAGAGTTTATATCAGCAAGGAGTGCTGACAGGAGAGAATTAGAAGAGAATTATAATCATTGGGGGAATTGAAGTATTCCTACAAAGAAGCCCAGTTGAGGCTAGAGCATGTGTTGCAGATGTAGTAACATAAGAGAGACAGCTAACAGAAACTATCATGGAGGAAGAAGTGGAGTAGACACTGATGTTTTCCCAAGGAGAAAAGGATGAGCGTTCAACAAAATTGCTCAAAATTTCCATCCAAGAAGATGAAATAGAGATGACTGCAGCACTGAAGCCTGCAGCAGAAGAAGAAGTAGACATCATGGATTTTGTTGATCTGTGCGAAGAATTGGAAGCCCTGAAGAGAAGGGTGATGGTGCAAAGTTTTCACATCCAACGGGTTAATTTGGAAGCAGGTAGTGGAACATACTAGCCTGGGGAGAAGCTGGAAAAAGTTGAAAGTATGCCAACAGAAGAAATGGAAGCAGCAGAACTGCCACAGGAAGAAGTTGAGCAGTAGTTTAGTGAGGAGACTGCATAGATGTAGTCTATAGTAGAGTGGCCACTTAGTGCTAGAAAGGGAAATAAAGACAGGATGGGAGATCAAGCAAATATTCCCATTGAGGAGACAAAAGTGCAGCAAAAAAGACTACGTAAGGAGAGCTAGCCACTGGAGTAGTTGGATGAGGTAATTGAAGAAATCAGAAGGCTGATGTTGAGTTCAATAGCATAAGTAGTTAGCAATGAGAAGCTAAGCAGAAGGGAGCCTGCAAGAGCAACAGGGAAGTAGCAGCAACAACAATGAAGCAAAGGAGCAGATGGATAGCTCCAAGGGAATGTTTGCGATCCAGGTGGATTTCAACACTGAATAAGGGGAGCTCATGATCAAGAGATAATGATTTTTCTAGCTGAGGAGTATGATGCAAGAGCATCACTCCATGTCAGTAGCATGCCAGCCATCCAACACATCTAACATGCATTTAATGGAGAAAGGGAGAGGCACAACCCTCTCAATTTTGAAATTCAAAATTCCAATAAATGTTGTAAGGCTTTTAATGCCAGATCATGCCTTTGTATAGGTAGTGTTTGAGGTTGCCTTTAATGGTTACCTGCAACTAAGTCTAGATCAGTCAAGACTGGACATCCATTTATGTAATGTAGCCGTAGGAGTAGGGGCCGCTCTATGATAGCGATAGCTTAGAGACGGTGGTTGAGGATAAGCTCACGAGAACCCTCATTTTGTAAGGGAGAGGAAGAAGAAATTAGAGTAGAGAGTTAGGAAGAGGGTTCTCAAGTAGAGAGGTCTCGAGAGAGAGCTAAGACATGTTACAGTCCAGTGTTTGTAAACATTTATATAGACATTTGGAAATTAATACAAAGAGGAGTTTTTCCTACCCATGAATTATTTGTGTATGTTTATGCATTTGAATGTCACCTGTATGCTGTAGATATAGGTTATAGATAGATTTTACTGTTTGTCTGTGAGTTTGTCGGTTTCTGTCTGGGTTCTTTAGGTCGTGCAAGGAGTGCACAAAATAACACTGGAAGTTCTGTAGCTAGCGCAAGGAGTGCGCATCTAAACTCTATGGAGTCAGAAAGAACATGCAAGGAGTGCACACCAGAAAGATTCACAAGCTCAAGGAGGAGCCTCAAGGTTACTAAACACCTTGGAGGACGAGGAACTATGCAAAGTAAGGCATAAAAAAGAAACAGAACTACTGAAGGTTCTGTAAAGCTCTGCCAAGAGGGCATTAAGCGAGTGCATAGAGTGCACCAGAGAAATCTATTTCGAGTTCTGAGGAAAGGAAAGTGTCGAAGACAAGACACTCACATAGTTGTTGAATACTCTATAGGCTATCTAAGGTGTGCATCGAGCAGAAGAACACCCTATGGGCATAGAGAGTTTTCTTTCCAAGAAAACTTCTTGTATCTGAGTTTATCAAAATACTCAGTAGCACAAGGACTGTGTGAGGGTGGACTTATTCTAAGTCCTGAAGATCAGGAGGAACAGTTCATTTGCACACAAATCCACAGAAGAGAGCAGAAGAAGGTCGAGAAACCTTTCAGGGTTTTCTGAGTTGAAAAAGCTCAAGAGGGACAATGTTTCTATAATGTAGACGAGACCAGAAGGAACCGGGCTCGCAAGAGGAAGAGTCGAAGGCCGAGACCTTCGATACTTAGAAAATATTCTAAGTCCGCGAGAAGCATGAAGCTCAGAAGGAGAGCGTGCAATGAGGAAGGATCTAAACCATCAGATCTAGCGCCAGATACCCAACAGTGGTTGGATCAAGTGAAGGCACACGGGGTTTAAGCACTTGGATATCCACACACTTTGGAGTTCGAGGTTTGGAGTGGCAAGGTATTTTTGAGTCGCTGCATCGAAAAACTCCCGGTTCGTGAAATTGCATCAGCCGTTAGATCTGGAGCGCAGTGGTTTGAGAGTTGCTGGATCACGGATACATGCACAGCAGGAGCACACATAGGAGGTGCACAGAAGATCATATCATGACCATCAGATCTCGCATAAAGGACCGATAGCCATCGGATATGGAAAGAAGAGAACGAGTTTTAACCCTTGTAGAAGCATCGTGAACATCCATTAAGGAGGACACATGGAAAGCGGTCAAGGTTTCGGGAAAAGGCCCGAAATATTTTGGTTCGAAGAGGACTGGGCCATTAATCTCTCAGAGGGAGAGATTTAGACATTTCAGGAACCAAGGATTCGAAAGACATAGGATAAGGGGGAACGCTTGCATCACGTTTTCCTGAATCACAAAATCCGGTAGCACTTTGTCGTGGACTGTCATTTCGACATTTTGGGACCTGGGTGTTCAAGAGGCCAGGAGTCGGGAGATGTGGAATGTTGACTCACGAAGTTGTGAAATCTTGAAAGAAGACAACGCAGGAATAGAATGAGCTAGAGACGTTAATCCCTTTTCGGCATTTCGTTAGCTGGGATTTCAAGAGCGAAGGAGTCATGAGATAGGGAGTCCTGACTCACTGAATCGTTAATTCTGAAATTCTGAAAGAGGACCGTGGTCACTGGTAGTGTTCGGCATTTCGGTGACCGGGATTTGGAGGGACCTATGGATTTTTTCAAAGGGTTCCAACAGGAGCCCAAAGATCCATTTCGGCTCAGAATTTGGAACGATCCAGAGACCGGGAGGTCGCAGAACCCTGCTGAGGTAGGGGGTTTGCATCATAAATGTTCATTTATTTTAGTAAGCATAGTGGTAGGATGCTTTTAATTATGATATTAAATCACTAGAATAGTCTGGAGGGAAGGCTCGGGAAGACCCTTCATGTGTAAATCAATGTAATCTATTCCCAGAAGAGGCTACTAGAAAAAGATGTTGAAAGATGTTGAAGGTTGTTGAAATCTTTGTAAATATTTGTTGAAGGAATATAGAATAAGAGAAATGATTTCAATTTTTGAGACTGCTTATCTTTGAGTAATTGGATAAATGTTATGTTGGTTATATCTATGTTTGTGTGTGTGTGCATCTAAATGGTTGGTTGAATGAACCCTTAATGTTATTATAATTTTCAATTGTTTCTCTTCTTAAATATCAGTGCAAGGAGTGCACAATGCCAATGTAAGGAATGCGAAGGCCAAACCATATAACGGTTCAAAATATTAGGAGAGATAGTGCAAGTGTGAAGAGAGCAAGCACAAGGAGTTCACCTACAATCAAATTAGTTTATAAGCTTAGAGGGGAGACAAAGTGAGAAGAGTGCAGATAATCGACACTTCGTTAACTGTTGAACAAGCTCAGAAGAGATAGCGCAAGGAGTGAGTAGGTGAATTTTATATGCCCCAAGCTCAGAAGAGATAGCGCAAGGAGTGAGTAGGTGAATTTTATATGCCCCAAGCTCAAGACAGAAGAACAAAGTGTGTGTCATATTTTGAGTCATCCAAGTGAAGAAGCTTAAGGATGGACAACGAGACTAAGTCCCCAAGAGGAGGAACCCATTTGTTTTCAGGGTTGAGTGGATGAGGTATGTTCAGGAGGAATCATAATCCCTCATATCCGTTGGATAAAGGAGAAGGAGAGAAATTTTTAAAACCCCAAGTCCTTTGGACTTCGCTTCTCCGATAGTTTTGAGTTGCTTGTTAAAAGTGAGGCACAGAGCCCCAAATATTTGAAGTCTTGGATTGAATCTCTTTCGTAGATTCATGGGTGAATACAGACCTTTGGATCCTCGAGTGGTTCGATGATTCAACACTATGGGAGAATTTGGTTGTTATTACATAGAATGGAGAATTCCTCAAAGTCCCAAAGCCTAGAGTCAATCCTGACCATCAATTGATGGGTAAACATGAGCCATATATCTGGTGTTATTCAACATTCAACTATCCAGTTGGTTTTGGGTGATAAGTTGTGTGGCCTAGAAAATTCCTAAAGACTGGAGCCTTGAAGTCTTTCTTAGTTGTAGATCATGCCAAGGAGTGTGGATCATTGATATGATCCCTGAAATATTTGAGAGTTCGACGATTTGAATATTCGGGAGAAGTGTGTTGTTTAAAGGATGGAGCAGAGAAACTCTTGAAGCTTGAAGTTCTGGAGCACCAGAATAAACACTTCTAAATTAAGATCGATATTTTAGGCTTGAGTTCACTTGCATGAGTCCACTAGAGAAAGAGGACCCTTGTGAATATGAACTTTCGCGCAGTGAGTAATGAAAAGGCATTTGGTAAGCGTTTTAAGGGTTCTGTGAGGACTCAAGAGCCATGCCGACTCCTGTGTAATTGGATGCTAGACAGGGAGCTCACGCAAGCCCATAGGGGGGGTTTGCAACACGATGGTATGCATAGGTGATGATATTTCATTTGCATACCATGGAAATGGTATTCAAATATTATGAAATGGTATGCAAAGGAAATACCATTTCCTATGCATACCATTGCAATACCACAAGAAATAGTATGCAATGGTATGGAAAGGAAATACCAATGCCTATGCATACCACTGCATATCATTGCAATGGGATGCAATTGTGTGCATAGGAAATGGTATTTTCTTTGCATACTATTTCATACCATTGGAATACCATGCAATGGTATGAAATTTTATGCATTGACAATACCATTGCATTGCATTGGAATACCATGAAATGGTATGTAATGGTATGCGTAGGAAATGGTATTGTCATTGCATAACACAGAAATGGGATTGCAATGGTAGTAAATGCTATGCAAAGGAAATATGATTGTGGATCCATACCATTTCATACCATTTCCTATGCGTACCATTACAATGGTATGAAATGGCGTGCAAAGACAATACTGTTGCATATGCATACCATTACATACCATTGAAATAACATGCAACGTTATGCAAAAGAAATATCATTTCCTATGCCTACCATTGGTATGCATAGGCAATGATATTTCCTTTGCATTCTATTACATAGCATTGCAGAGGAATACCATTTGTATTGCAATGGTATGCAACGAAAATGGTATGCAATGCTATGAAAAGGCAATACAAATTCCTACGCATATCATTGGTATGCATAGGAATTGGTATTTCCTTTCCATAGAATTTCATGTTATTTCAATGGTATGCATATGCAATGGTATGTGTTATCGCACAATCTGTACTTTCCCCAAAACCTAAGGAAAGTGGGAAGATATTTGTGTAACACAAGAGTAATCATGTCATTGTCACCTCAACATGGTACCCATTTCTATTTAGGAGGAGGAAAAACCCACTCCAAGGGAGATGTCCCAAAGACCTATGGGTTTTGAGGAAGGGAAAAGGACAAGGTAAACTACCCCTCTTTCTCTAGGTCACTCAAATCAGGCTGAGTCACTAAGTTATGTCTTGACAGATGAAGAAAAGATGAAGTAAAATGTACCTACCCTTAATCAAGACAAAAAGTGAATAATGTGGTAATTTACAAGTAGAAATTATGTTAGTTCTTCAACAATACATTTATCTTGTGAAAGTAAATGCTAACTAGTAAGTATCTGCAATAATAAATAAGTGTATAACAACAATAAATTAAAAGGTAACAACTGCAAAATATATCCAAAAAACGCACTTATTCAGAAAATATAACAAGATATTCAAAATTTTAATTGATAATACTTTGTCACATGCAATTTCTAGATGTGTCAATCAACAAATAAATTTAATAGACTATCAATGATAATTGTAATAGCAACAGAGCAGAAGTGATGACAACAATAATAACCTTCAAAGATGTACTTTAAAGAGGCAATTAGATGTGGATTTTAATTCTAATTTATTGTTCTTTGCCTCATGCAAATTGTGGGATGATTAATATGGTCAATACCACTGATACAATCTGCAAATAATGGCTGTGGAAATCATCACAACAAGAGCAAAGTGATTTATAATAAGTTCAGAAATGCACTTTGCTAAGGAAATTGAACAAACACTTTAACATATATTGATAGTAACTTGCCTAGTACAAATTTTGGGTTGCTATAAGGTGGTTTGTAGGCTGATATATATTGAAAACAATGGTTGTAACATTGAATTATGAGAAGTAATTAAGTGTTTGTTAGTATCTCTAAGCTAGGTTAGTTAACTAGTTAACGTTAGTAGGGTAATCAAATAGGAAATTATTTGGAGTTTGAGTTTGAAGATACTTGTCAAAGAGTGAGGTTTGACTAGTTCCTTTCTAAGGGTGGTGGAGTCAATTAAGAGACTTCCTTCAAGGCTGCTAATAAGTGTTTTTACACATAATCCAAGAGGAATAAATACCTAAGAGGAGTATCACCTTAAGTCCTCCTAGGTTTGGCCTCAAGAAGTGAGGAAGCTAGGGTGTCGAGAATTATAGGTCCTAGCACCTCCTTCTTCTTGGATTTTTATGGATGAAAATTACTTTGCACAATAACTAAGTATAAACCTATAGAGAGATAGCACTTTAGGGACCTAGGGTTTCACTATTTACTATATCAATTCAATAAATCTAGGCAAATGAAAAGAACGGAATTTAGCACTTTAAGTTTCTTACTTCAAGCATTAATTAAAACTTGCAATTTCATAATCTTGTATGAGCAAGCAAACCATTACCATAAACATTTAAAATGAAAAAGTAAAAATCTAGTTGCACCAAGAATAATCATGTAAAACCATGCAAGATTGCCACAAAAGTTCATAAACGTTTGTCCAAGTGACAAATAACAAGCCTTAAAAGAGTAACACCCTCCGTATTTCAGCCAATAACCCGTAGTAGGGTGAAAATTTCAGACCTCCACTCTGCCAAGTGAGAGTTATGATAAAATGAATGTCACTTGATCTTTATTTATACCAAAATTTGACCTTTAATTATTTTAGGTCAAACTATCAGGGCTGACCTGGCGAGTTTCTTACAAAATAAAATTTTGAACAAAATAAAATAAATTTGCATGTAAAGACCCTCCTAGGGGTGACGTTGGACCTTTTGCATGGAATGTTGGGCTCAGGGAGTGAAACGTTGGCCGTCCAAAAGCCAAAACCCTTCCCACACGTGCTAATAACCTGACGATTATCCCTAAGGTGACAACCACTACATGTAGAAATGTCCAAGGTTGTATGGGTGATGTCCAAGGCATCCAAAGACCAACTTTAAGGTGGGAAAGGCACGAATGCATGGGTCTAGGTCCACCAAAGTTCCTCCAAAGGAAAGATCCTTCTTATTTTTATCAAAACCCCTTCATTTTTATCTTCCCCACTGGATAGGGTCTCAATATCCAACAAATGGGATTTGAGCCCTCATGAATGTCCAAGCTAGTCATTTATCCATGTACCTATTCATCAGGCAAGGTCCTGCAAATACAACAAGTACACCCTCCAAGGTTCCATAAGTCACATTCATCGTAATATGTAAATCACATCTAATAATTAAAATTCTCAAACATGTGCATTAAACCCCCATAAACCCAAACAAATGCTCAAAACGTTATCCAACTTGACAAGTCTAGGGTTTGGAATGGTCTCATGGTGTCCTATTGGGCCAGTCTCCCTTAAGTCAAGGTTATTTCCCCAATGGATATTGATCCAAATCATGCAAACATATGAGTTAATGAGGGGAAACATTTTGGGCATGGGGTGCATGTGATAGTAGGGAAATGTAACACTCACCTATGGGTGCCTTTGTTGAGGGTGATTTGCACCTTGTCATGGATGCAAATGTTTCCAAGACCAGTGATTTCCATTTATTTTTATCTTTTCTTTCTTATTTTATCTTTCTTTCTTCATGTTGCAAGGAACACGTTTATGACCACCTCCCTAGCTTGGTGACTAGCTAGTGGTAGTGCCACCCACAAACATTTCACAGAAATGAGAGAGTTGTCTCATGATGAGAACCCCTTTCTCTTGGATATGTAACCAAGAGCCATTACCCTGGCTTGGTGACTAGTTGGGTGGTAGAGTCATACAACTACATGTTCATGGTCATGATAGGTAGATTCATGATGAGACCTCCTATCCACCAACAAATGCCTTGAATGTTTTATTCATCTGTGGTTCCCCTTGCTGAGAAATGTTTCAGTGCTTTCTCGGGGATCCCTGGGAGAAGAATATTGAAGGTTTAAATTTGACTCTTTAAATTTTTCCAACTACATTTCCCCCTAGTTCTTTAGCCCCGTATTCCCATCATGTAAGGTAAAAACCTTTCCAAGTGGAGCCTTCTCCAATGCCCAAAAATGTGGATAGATGGAGGGGATAAAGATGGAAAATGGTAACTATGGAGGGAATGAGTGATGACTCTTCAGATATCCATTAGGTAAAAACCTATCCTAAAAGGAAGCTAATTTACTAGGGCACCATGTGACCCTCCCAGGTTTGGACAAGGCAAAGAGCATAAAGTCAAGAAAATGTTATGAAATCTAGAAAGATTCAATGCAACATGTTTAAATGTTTTAAAAATCAGAGCGATACATACCATGATAATCATACTTATTACCACATGGAGAAAGACTCAATTCCATTTCAGGACTAAGTCGGTTTGATGAACATTGTTGGTGGTGATATGTGGACTGCACTGAAGAAATGAGGGGCCCTGCGGGACCATGCTTAACTCCTTTGTCTCTGAGCACTCCATATTCTAGTATCTATGGGCCTTGATACATGATTTCATTAGTTATTTCTAATATAGGGATAACAATATGTAATGGTATGAAAAGTAAATATGATTTCCTATGCATAGCATTCCATAACATTGCAATGTATACCATTGCATAATATTACATGGTATTGCAATGTTATGCGATGGTATGCATAGGCAATGGTATTGTCATTGCATACCATTGCATACTATGGCATGGTATGCATCGACAATACCATTTCTTATTAATACTATACAATGGTATTGACGTTGCATACCATTTCATACCATTGTATTGTATGCATAGGAAATACCATTTCCTATTAATACTATGCAATGGTATGCCATGGTATGAAATGACAATACCATTTCCTATGCATACCATTGCAATAATATGCATAGGAAATGGTATTTCCTTTGCATACCATTTCATACCATTGAAATGGTATTCCAATGGTATGCATAGGCAATGGTATTTCATTTGCATACCATTTACCATGTATATCATTGAAATGGTATGCAATGTTATGCATAGGAAATGTTATTTCCTTTGCATACCATTGCAATACCATTGCAATGGTATGCAATCGTATGCATAGGGAATACCATTTCCTATGCATACTATTGCATACCATTGCAATAACAATGGTATGCAATTGTATGCAAAGGAAATACCATTGCCTATGCATACCAATGGTATGCATAAGCAATGGTATTGCCTTTGCATACTATTGCATACCATTGGATGGTATTGCAATGGTATGCATAAGAAATGGTATTGCCTTTTCATACCATTGGTATTACAATAGTATGAAATGGTATTCATAGTAAATGGTATACAATGGTATGCAAATTCAATACCATTTCCCATGTATACCATTGCATGACATTGCAATGAATACCATTGCATAACATTGCGTGGTATTGAAATTTTATCCTATGGTATGCATAGGAAATGCTATTGTCATTGTATACCATTGGAATACCATGAAATGGTATGCAATGGCAATACCATTACCTATGCATACCATTGGTATATATAGACAATAATATTTCCTTTGCATAACATTGCATGGTATTGCAATGATATGAAATGCTATGTAGAGGAAATGGTATTGTCGTTGCATACCATTGCCATGGTATGAAACAGAAATACCATTGCCTATGGATACCATTTCAATACCATGCAATGGTATGACATGCAATGGTATGAAACATAAATACCATTTCCTATGCATACCATTGAAATACCATTGAAATGGTATGCAAATGCAATACCATTTCCTATGCATACAAATGGTATGCATAGGAAATTGTATGCAACAACAATACCATTGCCTATGGTCTGCATAGGCAATGGTATGCAATGGAAATACCAAAATGCAATACCATTGCATATGAATACCAATGGTATGCATAGGAAATGTTATGCAACGACAATATCATTGCCTATGGTATGCATAGGCAATGGTATTGTCATTGCATACCATGCAAATGGTATTGCAGTGGTATGAAATGGTATGCAACAAAAATACCATTTCCTATGCATACCATTGAAATACCATTGCAATGGTATGCAATGGTATGAAACAACAATACCATTTCCTATGTATGTACCATTGCATACCATTGCATTATGATGAAATGGTATGAAAAGGCAATACCAATGCCTATGCATACCATTGGTGTGCATAGGAAATGTTATTTCCTTTGCATACCATTGCATGGTATGCGTAGAAAATACCATTTCCTATTCATACCATGGAATGGTATGTTGTGGTATGCAACGACAATCCCATTTCCTATGCATACCATTGAAATACCATGCAATGGTATGCAAAGGAAATGGTATTGTACTTGCATACCATGGAAATGGTATTCAATGGTATGCAATGACAATATCATTTCATATGCATACCATTGCATACCATTTCAATAACATCCAATGGTATGTAATGGTATGCAATGGAAATACCATTTCCTATATATACCAATGGTATGCATAGCCAATGGTATTTCCTTCGGTGAAAGATAGAAGGTTGAATTGATGGTTAAAGGTGGATTTATACCGCTTGTTGGTTGCTTCATTGTTTTGTAATGATGCCATCCAATATTCATTGAGGGATTCAAGGGAGAACAACCTTTTATCAAGTCGTGGTGTGTTGGGAAAGAGCTCGATCTTTATGTGCAATGTTGGTATTTCTTACTAAATTTGGTGTATGGATTTGATGTCGTGGACTAAGTGGAACGGGGTCATAACAATGGCCATTTTGACAGTTTTCTGATATGCCCATAAATATGGGAAAAACATATGATGCCAATTGGTATTATTTTTTTCAACCTTATGTCGAAGCATAGTTTTGAGAAATTTGTTCACGGCCTTGACTTTCCCATTGGATTGTGGGTAATAGGGTTAGAAGAACTCATGGCTGAATCCTAATTTGGTCGATAGCTCCAAGAATATTTCATTTTAGAAGTTCTTACCATGTTCGAAGACTAGTTGTAGGGGTACCTCGAAGCGATAGATGACATGGTTGAAGAAAAAAAGTGTCACTCTGTTAGTTGTATTGTTGAACGTGGGCATAGCTTCAACCCGTTTGGTGAAGTAGTCAACGATGACTACAATGTACTTGTGTCCATTGTTGGATGGAGAGTTACATGTCATGAAATCGATGCCTCATTTATAGAAGGGGTCAAACTTTATGACCGGTTTCAAGAGGGAAGGGGGTGCATGAGCCTTATGTGCATATAACTGACATTTGTCACATCGCTTGATTGCATGTATGAAGTCATGAAAAATCGTTGGCCAAAAATAGCCTACCCAAATGATCTTTTGTGCAGTGGACATGCCAAATAAGTGACCGTCGCATGCCCCATTGTTGCAATCACTCAGAAGGATATCGGTCTCTTCTAGGATGAGGCATCATCAAAAGAGTGTGTCGACACATCTACGATACAAAACATATCCTATGAGGAGGTACTATGAGACTTGGTGTCAGATACAATGACGATTTTCCCAAGAAAGTTGAGGAATTAATTTTTGAGTTCGTAGATAGATGGAAATATCATCATACCATGGTTCTGTGGAGGAGATAAGAAATAAATGCTCATCAGGGAAATCCTCATTCATCGGGGGGTCTGAAGAGTTAGATGGAAAGTCGATGAGGAGTTGGACGAGGATAAGGAATTTATTTCTCTTTGGGGTGGTGAAATCTAGGTCATATTCTTGGAGAATAACGATCTAGCGAGTGAATTTTCCATTGATCTAGCAACAACTCAAGAGGTAATGCATGGGGTTGGAATCTACAACTACTTTGGTAGTATGAAGAAACATGTAGTGGCACAACTTTTTCACTGTGAGAACAACTGCTAGGGATATCTTCTCCTCATAATTGTATTTGAGTAGTGGTCGAGAGAGGTTCTTGTTGATGTAGTATATCAAATGTTCACGTTGATCATCGTCAACCTCAACAAGAATGTCGACGAAATAAACTTATGAAGTGGATAGGTAGAGTATGTAACCCCTATTGTAGTATAGGGGACTGATTAAGGGGTATTTGTTGAGTGCATCTTTTAGTGAGTCAAAGGTGGCTTGGGCATGGTGGTCCTAGTGAAACAAGATGTCAAGAAAGATGAATTGTAGGAAGTTGTGAGAATGAATGGCATAATCAAGGACAAAATAATTCCATAAAGTTTGGCTAAAATGAGGCTAATCTTCTTTTCCAAAATAATTCCATAAAGCTTGGTTAGAATGAGGCAAATCATAATGGTCCTATAAATAGAGGGAATTTTTATATCTCCATTTTTAAAAATAGAAACAATAGGGCTTTGCGTCCAAGGTTTAGGGAAGCCCTTCTTCACTGTTAAATTAAAAACTACATATATATAGATTTTAATTTTATTTTAAATTTTTTTATAAACTGTTGTATTTCAAAAAAAAATTGCCTAATTTTTTGATATAATGTTTTAGTTTAGGGTTTTTTCATTTTTTTTTAATTTTAGATAATTTTTTAAATATTTTTTTTTCATTTTTTTTTTAGTTTTTTTACTGTTTT
>SNQJ01S0036448.1:53409-65631 GCA_010110895.2 Picea sitchensis
TAAATGTGTTTTTTTGCTTCATTAAAAAAAAAACTGCAAATATTTTATCATTTTTATTTAGATTTTTAAGTGACCACTTCGTATCAAATTTTGGGTTTTTTTTTGCATAGGGATCTATTGTCAAAACCATGGTTTCAATTAGGTTGTAATGAGCCATAATTTTAAAGTTTATAATTTTATTTTTTTTTAGTAATCTTCAATTTTTTATTTAGGTGTTAATTTAAATGTTTTTCTGAGCTATTGTATGTGCTTTGAAGTCCATGCTTGAAAAATGTTTTAATTTTGATCACATTTGAAAAAAGGGTGCTACCGATAGCACCACTTTTTGATTTGGAGGTTGATTTTCATGTTTTTTATGCAAAAATATGGGTTTTTTGGGCCAGAATTCTTGTTTTGAGGTCATAGTTCGCATTAAGTTGGTATCTTTGTTTTGGATGAAATACTTCTCTTTGAAGGTGAGAATAGGTCAGTTTTATCCCCTGAAAGCACAAATGATTGGAAAAGAAAACTTGAACAACCTAATTGGGGAAGAATTTGATCCAAATCCCCAGTATGGTCGCCAATCTATTGGGTTATTTTTGTCACTTGTGTGAGAAAAAAGGGGTCCCTTAACTATCTAGTTATGATATCAACACAACACAACAATGTGTTAATTGATTAGTGGCTCAACTAAATATAAAGAAAGAAGTAAACAACAAGGAAATACAACTAAACTAAGCATTTTAAAATAGATGCAAGAAAGAGACACAAGGAATAGCTACCAAATGAAACTGATCTTCAAATTGATAACACCTTGGAGAAGTTTGGGAACTTATGGGTCCCCTCTTCCTCCTTTGGAAGGATCTTGAGTCCCCAAATACAAATATTTCTCTCTTCTAACAATGGCTAAAAATGAACATACAATGGTGAACAATTGATGGATGAACTTCTCAAGAGGAGAGAGGTAGAACCCTTGTTATGAATTCTCAAAGAGTTCTAAGAGGAAGATGGCTTCTCAAAGACAAATTGAACAACATAGAAATACTTAAATTGCTTATTATTTTTTGCATATAATGGCCCTTTATTTTTAGGAGGATGACAATTTTTTTCCAAACTAGTTTTGAGTGTGAATGGGAAGCCTTTGGAGGAACCTCCCATCACTTTCAGTGATCCCAATGTGGAATTTAGGGGCAATTTTGGGTATGGGGGAGATCCACTCCATCCCAGAAGTGGTTGAGGCATGACCAAAATCATCAATACAATGTTTTTTCATCCACGTGGGTTTTTCATCTATTAGTCACACAATCCGTGTAGTGTGTGTGTCGTATTCCATGTTTGTCTTTGCAGGTGTGCGTGCGCTGAGAATTCTTAATATGTGTGGAATTTCCAAACCATTTTTTTATAGTTTTGTGTTTATCTTGCCAAAGTGAGTGGAATCCTTCCATAATTATTGGTAGTATGTTGTGCTTGTGTTTCCTGTTTCTTCATCCATTGCTTGTGTTTGTGGTGATCAATTTTTCAGTAATAACAGATGGGTTCATTTTGTCACTTGGGTGATAAAAAATAGGTACCTTAACTATTTATTTAGGCTATCAATACAACACAACAATTTGTTAGTTGATTACTGGCTCAACTAAATAGAAAAAAATAAGTAAACAACAAGGAAATACAACTAAACTAAGCATGTAAAAATAGATGCAAGAAAGAGACCCAAGGAATAGCTACCAAATGAGGTTGATCTTCTAATTGATAACGCCTTGGAGAAATATGGGAACTTATGGGTCCCCTCTTTCTCCTTGGAAAGACTCTTGAGTCCCCAAATACAAATTTTTCTCTCTTCTAACAATGGCTTAAAATAAACATACAGTGGTGAAGAATTGATGGTTGAAATCCTCAAGAGGAGAGAGGAAAACAAATTTCTATGAATGCTCAAAGAGTTCTAAGAGGAAGATGGCTTCTCAAAGACAAATTGAACAACATAACAATACTCAAATTGTTTCTTCTTTTTTTCATACAATGGACCTTTATTTATAGGAGGATGGAAAGTTTTTTCCAAACTAGTTTCCAATGTGAATGGGAGGCCTTTGGAGGTACCTCCCATCCCTTTCAATGATCCCAAGGAGGAATTTGGGGGCGATTTTGGGTATGGGGGGGATCCACTCCATCCCTTAAGCGGTTAAGGCCCGACCAAAATCATCAATGTGTTGTTTCTATATCCGTGTGAGTTTTCCATTGGTCAGTCACGTAGTCTACGCATTGTGCACATCATATGCCATGTTATCCCGCAAGGGTGTGCGCGCACCGAGAGTGCTTAATACACGCGGAACTTAAAAATGGTTTTGTATAGTTTTGTGCTTATGTTGCCAAATTGAGTGTAATCCTTCCATAATTATTGGTATTATGTTGTGCTTGTTTGGATTGTTTCTTCATCCATTTACTGTGTTTGTGGTGAGAAATTTTTCAATAATAAAAATTATGCAATTTGAATTTACGAGTGCTCCCTTTACTTTCAGAAGATACATTAATAATTTCTTCAAGTCATACTTATGGAGGTTTGTTTTTACCTTTTTATAGTGATGTTTTGATATACACTAATACCATGAACAAGACCTCCTGTTTTTTATAGTGATGTTTTGATATACACTAATACCATGAACAAGACCTCCTGTGATCACATCTCTCATCCAGACACGATTCTTCAAATATTACAAGAGAATCAATTATATGCCATGAAATCTAAGTGTGCATTTGTTTCACAAGAAGTTGAACATGTAGGGAATGCAATTTCTCGATTAAGGGTTGAAGCTAACCTAAAAAAGGTTGAATTCATTACAATATTATCTATCCCTCATGATTAAAAACCTTCCCATGTTATAAGGATCTAAGTTTAAAGTGGCATACGATATACACACTATGCATGAACTTAAAACCCAACGTGCATGTTAACACTATCTACCCGACACCTGGTTAAACCTATCCAATCCAACATTTAAGTGGTTCGGTAACAGATGAGGTGAATGCCTAGGCCGTTATATACTGTGGAATTTATGTTAGGGCATGTCCATTAAAGGCAGACTGACCTACCGGGTACTCCCCATTGCAGGCTCAACACTTTAGAAAAATTCACATGGTAAGGAGTGGGGTGGCATACCAGTTGTTCTTCCCCATGACCGAGGGGCGTGAGGTGCCATTATGCCCCTCATAATTGTCTCTTGAGTCTCCATTTCGCTTTTCCATTTCCATGGTTACTCTCTGTGATTGGTAATAGCATTTTCCTCTCGTGATAGTATTCAGCTTTGGGGAGAGTGGTAACAAAGGCGCTCTAGAAATTCTCTCCACAGGTACGGTAAGTACATTGTTATATTTGTAATACATTTTATATGGGTTCTCTGGAGTTATGCATTACTTTTCAATTGTTCTTTGTACCATTGATTATTCTTGTAAAAAAAATATGTTAACTATGCAATATCTTTTCTACAAGCACTCTCTGTCTGGTGAAAAGGATTTTTGAACAAACATTTTCAAATGGGTGCATATTTCATTTGTTGTGTAACGCCTTCTCTATCTGTACAATGTATGCTCTATGTGAAATATCTTCTCTATCTATACAATGCATGTCCTCTGTGGGTGTTGAGTCACATTTCTCGTACTCTGTTTTCTTTGGTCTGGAGGTAACAACCACACGATATTGCACCTTCGGGTGTGGTTGTCTCGGGTTCCACAAGAATAAATATTTTTCATGCATGTTAGGTAAATACCTTTAAATTTTAACACCTGGGTTTGGTGGTTGTTATTATGTTTTCTCCTCTATTGGATATTTTTCCTTAAGCCCGTATCTTCATGTTCCTTCCCAGTTAAACCATGAGCATTTTGGTTATAAAACAAAATCTCTGCAATATTCTCGTGCTTGTTTTAAGTCTATACATAGTCATTATATTCCATAACCTTTGTCTTGGAGGGTGTTGTGTAAGGAAATAACCATCGGTTTGGGACCTATACATGTAGAGACTTGATGAAAGACATTTCCCCAATATCATGATAATAAATCTTACATTTTAACACCCGGCCTTAACCTTCACAACATCATATGCTTAGTGGATACATTTCAAACTTCAATTATTTAACTCTGTAATATAATTTTGTAATTTCTCTCTTTATTTTATATGGCAAGGTTAAAACCCTTATTCGTCAAAAACAACATCAACACTTCTTGTATGAAGTCAGTGGTTAAAGAGTATCCTTTCCGATAAGAAAAATGTGCTATGTATATCTTAAAACACCCATGGCCTTTTCAACCTCTCCCTTTTAAAGTTATCTCGACTGTTATAGTTACATCTGTCTACATTTTTGAGAAAAAAACGCCTTCGACAACTCTCCTTAGAACAAAATAGGGTCTTATTATTTGATTATAAACGAGGCTTTCATTCGATTTTAATAAAAGAATTAGGTCCTCAATAGAATCTTCATACACCTAGATTGCCTCTTTGCACCTCTATGGTGCTTCATGATTTAAAATTATTATTATGTTTATTGCTCAAATACATTTTATTTCAGATTTCATTTCTATGCATCTTTGTCACTACTCAATAATTTAATCCCCTCTTTAATGTAAGCACTAACTTGATGGAATCTCGCCTATGTAAAAAGGTAACTATGTTTTTTTTTATATGTTAGTTTATCTACAATATTCTATGGTTCTTTGTATGGGCTTGGTATTTTTTTCAAAGTAATACTTGTTGTTTATTGAAACCCTTCCCTTGATTACAGTATGAACTTATATCTATATATGTGTGTGTGTGTGTGTGTGTTCGTTGTAATTTATAGCCTTTAGGATATCAAAGCTACACAATTTAATTATAAGTTTGTTTATGTTTTTATTACGTGCACAAGTATTTAATTTCACATCTATATACACTAATGATGGGTCCCTTGGTCTTGTGAGGGAACCCATCATATGGATTACACACCCACTTCCCCTCCTAGGTTGTGGATTGACCACTTCACAATCCAACGCTAACCCTCTGATATTTAATCAAGATCTCAGATAAGTATGCTTTAACTCTTTTATTTATCTTATTCTTTAATGTTAGTACAATAGTAAGTTACTTTAATAATATTGAATTACTCCTTTGCGGGTTGGGAGAAAAGATAGTGCACTTGGTGAAGAAAATTGACATGTGTACGAGTTGCATATTTATTTCACCAGTCCACACGCACTTGCAGATAGTTCATGTATTCTTTTAAATCTATGTTTACAATATCTATGGAGTTCTTGGGTTGAAGGAAACTCAAACTGTAACATTTTGGTCAACGACCTATTGACTGTAATAAATATAAATTTTGGCATATATTCTACAATCTATTGTATCATATATATTTCTTGGATAATAGATAAAAGAAAGTATCTGAGACTTTTGTTCCTTATACTCAACATAATAGAAAAAAATTCAATAGACACACACACACACACACACACACACACACACACACACATATACTAAACATTTATACATAGTGGTAAGCCACAATCTAACATGGTTGTACAATCCACTTTAAACATATTTTACTTATATGTATAAAATGTAAAACATAATAACAACGAGATAACATCCATAATACAATATCAAAAATAAAAGTACATAGCTAAGATACATATCTGAATACTGATGCTGGGAAAAAAATGGAACAACCACGTTCCACCAAACCATAGAAACAGAATAGCCACAATCACTTGTCCCGATCACCCCCTAGCCTGGCCATGACTCCATAAGGGAGAATTGAATCATACTCCTTAGCAAATATCACCTTCAACACTTCAGAAAATTCTTTGCCTCACGACAGATGTGCTCATAACATCAAAAAATTTCTCAATGCCAACATACTCAGGAACGTCCTTCCTCCCACATATGTTGTATTTATCTTGTGCCTAGGTCTTTCCATTACTTTTCCTCCTCGGGAAATTTGCAGATTTACAAATCCCTAATTTTTAGGGGCTCCTAGTGGCCAAATTTAACTTCTTCCACTTGTAAAAATCATCTCTAAGTTAACTCAAACATGTTCCCCACTCATGGAGTCATAGTCAATTATTTTTAACGTGGATGTTCCATTTGTCTTCCAACATTTAATTTATTAAAAAGTTTTTCCCATACATGTGTTCAACAAAAGAGGAAAATTGGGAAAGTAAATTTTTTTCCCAAGGGTCATAAAATAATAATTACATGGATTTTCCATAAATGGAAATTTATTTCTAAATTCGGATTT
The DNA here is from genome assembly GCA_010110895.2 of Picea sitchensis. Classification (NCBI taxonomy): domain Eukaryota; kingdom Viridiplantae; phylum Streptophyta; class Pinopsida; order Pinales; family Pinaceae; genus Picea; species Picea sitchensis. The sequence goes on from SNQJ01S0036448.1 coordinate 59,650, forward strand.
TCCATAAATGAAAATGTATTTCTAAATTCAACTTGGAATTTAATTTCTAATAATTTGAGGATATCACATCTCTCAAGAAACATGGAGTGGTATGAAATCAAGTGTTTCTCATTTTAAAGTTTTTAGTTGTGTGGCTTATGCTCATGTTCCTGAAGAGGTGAGGAGAAATCTTGACGATATAAGTAAAAAATGCATATTTGTTGGATATAGTGAACAATTTAAAGCACATAGGTTGTATAATCATGTTACCAAGAAACTGATAGTAAGCAGAGATGTGAAATTCCAAGAAGATAAATCTTGGGATAACCAAACAAGAGAAATAGTTGTAGATAAGATTCCTTCTATATAGGAAGATAAGTAGGTGGAATCTATAGGAAAACAAGATTCTCCACCAAGGCTTCCAAGATTGCAAGTACAATTCCAAGGAGAACAAGCATAACATAGTTCATCTTCTTCTTCTAGTAATAATTCATATCCCACTATAACAAATTTGAGGAACCAAAAAAAAGAAGCTTGAGAGAAATTTATGAGCAAAATGATGACGTGGATCAATATGAACACTTTGCTATGTTATTCTATCAACTAGTATACTTTGAAGAAACAATCAAAGATGAAAAATTGGTTGATGCAATTAATGAAGAAAATGAAGCAATTGAAAGAAATGACACATGGGATCTTGTGGATCTCCCTACAGGTAAAACCAACATTGGAGTTAAATGGTTTTATAAGACAAAATTCAATGAGAAATAAAAAGTAGAGAAGCACAAGGAAAGACTTGTCACAAACAGGTTTGCTCAACAACCTAATATTCACTATGGAGAAACATTTGCTCCAGAATACTGTTATAGAAGTTATGGCAGTTACAACTCAAAGAAAATGGTCAGTCTATCAAATGGATGTTAAATCAACCTTTCTAAATGGAATTTTACAGGAAGAAGTTTATGTGGATCAACCACTAAGATTTCAGATGAGAGGTAAAGAGTATAAATTATACATATTGAATAAAGCATTGTACAGTTTGAAGCAAGCTCCAAGAGCTTGGTATAGTGACATTGATTCTTATTTGCTCAACAATGGGTTCAACGTGAGCAACAATGAACCCACACATTACACCAAAGGAGATGAGAAAGGCAATATTTTGATATTTTGTCTTTATGTTGATGACATGATTTATATAGGAAATTTGTTGTTAATGAATTTAAGGAAGCCATGCAAAGTGAATTTGAGATGAATGATCTCAGTCTTATGAAATATTTTCTCAAAATTGAAGTTGAGCATCATGAAAAATAAATTGTAATCTGTCAACAAAAATATGCCACAAATATTTTGAAAAGGTTCAAAATGAACAAATGCAAGCCAACAAATACACCAATTGCAACATGTACAAAGATAAGTAAGAAATATAAGGAACATAAATTGATTATACCTTGTATAAAAGGCTTGTAGGGAGCCTCATGTACCTTACAGCTTCGAAGCTAGATATTATGTATGAAGTGATCTTAATTTCAATATTTATGTAATATCGCAACATCTCTCATTGGAAAGTTGAAAAAAGAATTCTGAGGTATATTGCAAGTACAACAAATTATGAAATTTGGTATTTCAATTTAGAAGGTGATTCACTTGTTGGATATAAGGATACTAATTTTGCAGGTAGAGTTGATGATAGGAAAATTGCGTCGGGGTAAGCATTTCTATTGGGTACAGGTTTAATTTCACGTGCTTCAAAGAAACAACCCATCGTCACAATTTCTTCAGCAGAAGCAGATTATGTGGTTGCAGTTGAAACTTTAGTAGCTTGTCATGCAGCTTGGTTGAGAATGATCCTTAGATATCTGAGAAGGAGCCAACTCCTATATTTTGTGACAACAATTCAACAATTGCATTATCTAAAAATCATGTGTTTCACCGCAAGATTAAACACATTGACATTCTCTATCATTTCATCTTCCATCTTGTCAATGATGGTATCATCATGCTACATTTTTTTTCATTCGTAAGAACCTTTAGAAGATATCTTCACCAAACCATTGCGAAGAAATACCGTTGAATTTCAGAGACAACACTTAAGCATTGTGTGTGTTGGTTTTTGTAATGGTCGAAATTAAGGGGGAGTGTTGAATGGTGTAATTTCTCCCTCATTTACTTGCTTGACTAAGTAGATGGATAGGAATCATAAATGCACATATTAGATAGGTGGATATGCATTTATTACGTACATGAAGGATGGAGAATTCTAGAGAAATATCTAGTCTCATGTATTTGAAATTTAGTTTAATGTATGAATGGGAAGAAGAGATCCAGAGCTCCAATGTTGTGTGTGTGCATACTCTCTTATCTAAATTATTGCCTCTACTTGAACTTGAACACCAAACACCAAGTTGTGAAGATAACCAATGTTTATATAGAACCATAAAACTCACCAAAGGCATTGATCCGGATTTTATGAGTAGAATGAAATGACTACAGATTATTACTAGATTTTTAACAAAGAATAACAGAGATACAGTAAAACCGATTTTCTATTCAATAAGGAAATAAGCTGAAACTGTAAAATCCAGCGGAAAACAAGCTTGCTAGAATGGTGGCGGCTTATCTCTGAGAAGAGATGTGACGACTGTGCTCATTCGCAAGAAGATGATTACAATGAGGCTCTCAAGGCCTTTTTACAATAAACATGAGTTTCAAAAACCCTAAACATCCAAAAACCTAACCCTAGGAGATGAAGTGTCAAAAGTCATGTGGGCCATGTTTAGGTAAGTTAGTACATCAACTTTCCCGGGTCGTAACTTTTGCATATGATCTTCGTTTTAGGCATATGATATCCCATTGGAAATATCTATCCGAGGAATACAACAATTGCACAAAAAATATTTTTTAGGGCCTCAAAACGGCTCTGGAAGTTCAGGACCCAAAAAATGCTAAAAATAGTAAGTTATCAAAATTGCTAGAAAGTTGTTTTGAGCCAGCTGGAAAAGGTGGGTGACCATCGATATCCAGCTGGATCAATCCTCCATCCTTAGGAAGAAATGGTCTCCATTGTGTTGAGTTCCCCCATCAGATGAGGAAATTTCTGTTGAATTTGGCCTCGGGTGAGCCACTTGCCTTGGTGCAGGAGCTTCCCTGCTTTGACGACTCGATAAAGCTGGATCCTTTGTTGTCAAGTGTCGTGTGTCAACAATCTGATCACTGGATGTCTGTTGTATGTAGTCGGGGTTGAGCTCTATTAGTTTTAGTTGTTTTTCTACATCTGAGGTGTCCAATAATGGTGGGAAATAAGGCCGAAGGAGGTCCACATTGAACACTGGGTGCAGGACAAGGAAAGGAGGAATGTTGAGCGCAAAAAAATTATCCCCCATAGCCTTGGTGATGGTGTAGGTCCCATAACGGAGTGGGCGAAGCTTCCGATGGGGTCCTGTAAGGCATTCTTTCTGCAAGTGCAACCAAGCTTTGTCACCCACCTGAAACTTATGTGGAACCCAATGTTGATCATGGCGCTACTTGTACTTGTCATTGGACTTCTGTAGGATATCCTGAACCTGTTGGTGGATGTGTTGGATCCTCTCAATGAACGAGGTGGTTTTGTTAGCCTCAGTTGGAGCAGGAGAGGAGTCGGTCGAGGTGATCGCAAGGGGAAATGCAACATCTATGGGACTCAATGGTTGGAATCCCAACCCCACCTGAAAGGGGATGTGGTTGGTTGAGCTATGTAGGGCTTGGTTGTAGCTATGCTGGACATAGGGAATACTCTCATCCCATGTGAGAGGGNGGGCTCAGTTGTAGCTATGTTGAAAATAGGGTAGAATCTCATTCCATGTGCGAGGGTTCTTGGAATTATACATGTGTAGGATATGCACGATCATTCGATTTATGACCTCGGTTTGGCCATCTGTCTGGGGGTGGAAGGCCGTGGATTTGGTGAGCTTGGTGTCCAGCAGTGAACAAAATCTTGACCAGAATGTGCTGAGAAATTGGTTATCCCGATATGAGATAATGGTTTGTGGGATTCCAAAATTCACCTAGNCTTAGAAAAGTGATCAACAACTACAAAAACATAGTCATTTCCCCTCTTGGTGGATGGGAGGCCCGATATGTAGTCCATTGAGATGGATTGCCATGGCCTGTCAGGTGTAGGAAGAGGGGTGTACAGGCTTTGTTTCTTAGTGGTTGGTTTGGCAACAGTGCAGGCAGTGCAAGACTTCATATACTTGTTGACCTCCTGTCGAAGCTTCAACCAGTAGAAATGTTTTTGTAGCATCGCCACTATCTTTTCAACACCGAAGTGTCCTACCACCCGAGTGTAGTGGGATTCCCTGATCATCCTCGCTCGCTCACTTGATGGAACACATATATGACCCAGACGACACAACAACCCATCTTGAAGATGGAAATTATCGACAACTGCCTTTGCACCCAACATTTGGTAGGTGGTGGCAAAGTTTGGGTCTGTCTCATAGAGTTGGGGGCACTCAGAGGTCTCATGTCCATAGGAATCTAGCACTGTGGTGAGTGTTGCGACTAGTGGTTTGCTGAGGCAATCAACGACGTGGTTGGTGCTTCTTGTTTTATACTTGATATTGAGGTGGAATTGCTCTAAGTATGTGGACCACTTTTGATGGCGGTCATTTTGCAATTTTCTTTGTGTCTGCATGAACTACAGTGGATTATGATCAGTGTGGATGACTGTCTCCCTCCCAAGAATGTAATGTCTCCACTGGCGGTAGACTTGCACAATGGAGTACATTTCTTTGTCGTAAGTTGGGTACTTATGGACAACATCTGATAGTATTGCACTATGATAGGCCACGAAAGGATCTATCCAAGGACTACAACACTTGTACAAAACTTCATAATGAAATTTTGCGACAGCAACATGCCCCAAAAAACGTCGTTTAGGGTCTCAAAACGGCTCCGGAAGTTCAGGACCCAAAAAACTATTAAAAATAATAAATTATCAAAATTGCTAGAAAGTTGTTTTGAACCAGCTGGAAAAGATGAGTAGCCACCGATATCTACCTGGATCACGCACAAAACTAACCAAAAACATATAATTTATGACTGAAAGGGCATTATCATGTATTAATACATTACATATATTTACATACAATTAAAAAAATATCAATTGCAAAGAAATTTACATTGAAATTATTTTAAAATAAATAAATAATATTATGTGCCTATGTTCCTCGGATTTTAGTACTAAATTATTTATCTACAAGTATTTTTTCAAACTAAAACTATTAAAACATACTCATCTATACTAACGATAAAGAGGATCCTATAAATAGCTAAGTACGATATATTGTTTGTCACATTCATATTTGGACGTTATTGGCTGACAATTTACAAAATATACAATGTGCTTTCGCTTCATTTCTCTTTAACTGTGGGAGGTCAGTGCTTCATTTTGATTTAAAAAATCTTAACTGATTTTTTTTTTCATCCGCTCAATTTGTCTGAAGATGGCGAACATTGTAATAAAACCGACCGTATTGCTTCCCACTCTGATGTAGAGGAAGGGATTGTGTCCCGCCGAAGGTTCAAGTCATTGCATTTGATATTGCGTCTCCATCTACTTGATGCTGGCTTTTGTCGGATTAATTAGTATTTTAACAACCTTTTATTAAAAAAAGGGTTAAATTTATTAGGGAAGAATATTTAGTCATCCTTCCAGATCCTACAGCGTTATGAAAAAGATCATTGATTTACCGCTATCTAACTTTCTATGGACCAAATCTTATTAAGTTGTGTCTGGGTCTGTCTGTCACTATTTTAAAAGTAAAAGGTTAAATATTATTTTTAAATGTTTTTTCTTACAAGTATGCTGAATATTATTAATATGTGATTTATAAAGTTCTATTAATATAAAACATCTTTAATCCAATTTGAAATAAAAAGATGTATATTATTAATATGTGATTTATAAAGTTCTATTAATATAAAACATCTTTAATCCAATTTGAAGAAAAAAAAAAGGTTAAT
>SNQJ01S0036449.1:0-17817 GCA_010110895.2 Picea sitchensis
AGGTGGGCGTCATGATGTAAACCTTGTTTTGTTATCCTCTTGTGAACATCATTTTGATGAGGAAATTGTAGTTTTTGATGATCACAAGTTGATCTCAAAAGGACAAGAAGATGATCATTCTTCCTATAGAGGAACAGTTATGGCTAAAAATACTTGGATGGTTGTTATGGAAATCATCCTTTACCTAACCCGAATGCAAATCCGGTTAGAGTAGAAGTAGGGGAATAAAGTCGTTTTATGAGCAAGTAGTCATTTTCAGTTGATTGATTTCATGAGTAAGCAGAGCAGGCTACAGGCCGACTACAGGTTCACAAAAGATTAGTTGTAAAGGCCAGATGACTCCATGCCCAATGCTAAAGGCACAAGTTCTGCTAAGTTCTTGAAACCTTACAGGGATGTTTCTTCCCCAATAGGAGCCAGATGTTATCTCCTAAAATAAACCAGTCAATTCATTAAGTTTTATGAGTGATAGCATAGTCATGAATAAATTTCATTATTAAATTTTTAGGGCTCATTTTAATGAGTTCCATCTTGTAAACAAAGTTTGAAAAACATTTGATTTGTTTTTTCCTTCAAAAAAATCAAAACTCAGATTTCGATGGCTAATGAATTTTTCAAAAGGGCTTCTAAGCCACCGAAAGCCTTAGCTTTCGGTGGCTTAAACGCGAAATTCAGGGCTATTTTAGCCACCAAAAGTGCAGAAAAGTATGTTTTTACTGTGTTGAGTGATCATTTTCAAATGATGATTCTGAGGGACTGGAGAATCATTTTGAGAAACGGGCGGAGATTTTTGTTCCTAACATGCAAATAAAAATAATCTCTCTCATTTTTCCTAGAGGTGTCATATATTGGGAGAATCGAATTCATCTCTGAGCCCTAATTTTCAGATCTCAGAATTTCCCTGTTTTACACATGTTTTTGAAAAGCCGATCCTGGGAAAATGAAAACGAATCTCAAAGAACTGAGAGAGTTTTTTTCTAAAAAAAAAACAATATACAAAATCCTCTTCCAGTTTGTACCCATCTATTTTTATTTGAGATATATAGGTCAATATTAAAGGAACATATTTCTGTCTTTTCCTAGCCACCAAAAGCACAGAATAGGGCAACGAGCTACTATTTTTGCACAGATCCGATTTTCCTTGATCCAAATGCCATGAGGACGGTTTCTAATGATAGATAATAATTAATGGCATCATTATTGGGTTTGTGTTCCAGTTTTAAAAGGTGCCAACAAGAGGAGAAGATTGAGTTTGCTACCTTATTGTGGCAAAAAACTGTCTTTTTGGCAAAGATGACAAATTCGAATTAGCTATCAGCCTATGGAGATCTACTACAGCTGTTGAAGACTTTGAATTCCATCAATACTATTAGGATAAGATATTGACCAAGTAAATAGGATCTTTTCCTATTTTCTTGAATCTGTTTTGAATGTCTATTTTGAGTAAATTTGATCTAGTTTTCTAGGAGCTGGAAACTGTTTGTAAAGGATATAAAGCCAAGAACATTTGATGAACACGGGGCTTGACTTTGAGTTCTTCTATGCTGCTACTGTAATATAGACTTTTTCTTAATATATGAAACTTGCAAGCTTCTTTCATTGGTGTTATCATGCCTCTTCTTTCTTATTTGTTTTACTTATGAGTTGAATGCAATTCTCTGTCTATGATTATTTAATCCATAGGTGACTGTCATCTCACCATCTGATTGTTAAGCAAAGGGTCATAAGTGGCTATGCTAGTTTCTAGACCCATCATGCTTATTGTTTATATATGTGTGATCTGGTTAAGTGATTAGTTTCTGTTCTATTTGATACACAACCTGTCTGATTGCATCTCTTGAGAGCCTTGTATTGTTTGATATCCCTAGATAGTCTTGAATACACAGTCTAGTTAGTTAGATATTCATCTTGATCCAACCCCACATCCATTGTTGAGTGAATCATTACAAGAACAGTTAAGTTACTAGGCATCTCTGAGGTACAACCTAGGAGAGTTTCCTGGAGTGATAACAACCCCCACCCTTGGGCTACATCCACCAACTCTTCTTCTTTATTATCTTCAATCAGTCATCTACATGCAAAGAGCCATACAAACCCCATTCCGCATAGGATAGGAGATCTGAGCGCACCTTGCCAGATCCTCCTTCCCCGATTTAGGTTACAACACAAAAGCTTCTACTCAATCTCTTACAGTCACTTGCACTTAGCCTTGCAAGTCTCACACAACATGCACAGAGCATATACAACTATTACTTGCACTTGGCACTTAGCTCATCGGCCCTTTCCTACATCGCTTAGGTATCTATTTATACATTACAAAATAGGTCTTAAACATGGGTAAACCCATGGGCCGACATCGCTTTCTCGTTACATATTCCCAACAACCCAAAAAGAGTCCCAAAATGGGGTCGAGATCACGTGATCTCCGCTTCATCTTGCGCTCCTCCTTCGACAGGGTGTCGAAGTCCCAAAATAGGTCAACTTGACCAAGAAACTCCCAAAACTTGGTCAAGGGCCAACAATACACAACTAATAATCCTCAATGACTTCTTCTCTAGCATGGACATGATTGTGAACACTGACAAAACAAAGTTTATGATAATTAAATCCAAAATGATCACCTACGATACTTTTGTTTATGACAACAACAGCTTGGAGGAAGTGTGTTCATACAAGTATCTTGGAATCAATATCCACCACAAGCTCAATTGGAACTATAACGTTGAAAAAATGATAAATGGAGGGTGGAAAGCTTATTATGGGCTCAAAGATAATTGTAAATCGGAAAACCTTTGGCTTTGGGATAAAAAAAAATCCTCTTTCACACTGTTGTCACTTCAGTTATCTTATATGGATGTGAAGTTTGGGGTTGCAACGTATCTACATAATCCTAGAGAAAGATAGAACAAATCTAAAATAATTTTATAACTTATAATCTCAAAATTAAGGGAAATACACCCTATCCTATCCTCCTCATAGAAGCAAGCCTTTCCCCCATTGAGAGCATTGTTATGATTAGATACCTAACATACAAGAACAAGATAAACAACATGGATGACAAGAGGCTCCCAAAAATTGCTTCAAACTCCACCCAAAACCACCAGCGACTCAAGCGGGGATGGCATAAAGATGCCAAATCTTGGCTAAATCATTGGGGAATACAAGAAGAAGCCATCGTGCAAAATATCGATAATATTACAAATACTATCACTTCTAAATTTAAGGAGAATAGGTCGTGTGATAAATAATTAGTGGATAAAAATAAATTAAGATACTGCAAGGAGGTGGTCAACCCTAATTTAGAAGATCAAAATTACCTCTCAATTTTGTGAAGGGCAAAAAAGAAAATTAGCATTGCTAAAATAAGAACAAACTCTCACGAGCTATATAGTGAAACTTGACATTGGGCAACTCCTAAAACACGGTTTTTAAGATCCACTAAACTAATTGATCTTAATAAACTTAATCATCATCATATAATTAAATATATAATTATCTATTCAAATAAAAATAATAATTATAAATAATAATACTAAATATTAAATATAATATATATATATATATATATATATATATATATATAAAAGAGAGAAACACTTTATTTTATTAACATATAAAGTTTACTTGGTTAAAAAAAGAATATCACTTTCTTTTCTTTTTTAGTTTTTACTAAGAAATTCAATGAATAATTTCCAATATTTATGAATAACATTCATAACAAATTTATAAGTATAGATTATGCACTTCACCATATTGATTCAATTTAAGCGTATGCGGCCACAAAACTAATCAATTATTTAAATTAAAAGACATAAAATAAGCTTTAATCCACTTACATGTATCACAAATCCCAAAATCATTTAAAATAATTATCTAAAATATGTTTTTAGATGTAACTACCCTTTTACCACTACTATAAAGTAGCACCTAATATTTAAAAAACTTTCAATGAAATTAAACCTTATCCATTAACAAAATACAACTTAACTTACATGAAAATAAAAAAACATCAATAATTATTATTATTTATTATTGTTGAATTAAACAATCATTTGACATTATTATTGTTAAATTGAATCATTATTTGACATTATTGTTATTATCTATTATTGTTAAATTAATTTCACATTATTTGACAACATTTCACATTATTATAATTTCTTATCGTTAAATTAAACCATCATTTGGCATATAGAGGGAGAGAAGCCTCCATTTTAACGGTCATCACGCGTTTGGATTACACATGGGAAACACAACATTATAATTCGTTTTTGGTAGGAAGGCGTGTCCCCATCTCACTTTTTTATATTTAATATTTCAAAGAAATGATACAAAGTTGCCAATAGTCAAATTGGCATTTTAAATTTTACATACATTCCACACTAATACAACAACATTGAACAACTACTACATGTTAATAATTACTCATTTATCAATGTAAAAAAGATTTAAAAACACACTTTCTTATATTTAATATTTCAAAGAAATGATACATTGCCAATAGTCAAATTGGCATTTTAAATTTTAAATACATTCCACACTAATACAACAACATTGAACACCTACTACATGTTAATACTTACTCATTTATCAATGTAAAAAGGATTTAAAAACACATTGGAGTTAGCTCATATTAATATATTAATCAACATAAATCTACCTCATATTAATATGCATAAATCTACATAATAGTGTTACATTACAAAAATTAATTTTCTAATGTAATTTTAAAAAGATATTATAGAAATCTATATAAAAACCACTCACATTCAATGTTCATAAGAGAATATTCCCCAAATAGGGGTGTTGACTATTATTCTATGCAATTGTTTAATGTTTTCTTTAGTGACATTAAATACTATAGCAATCTATATAAAAAACCATTCGCATTCAATGTTCATAAGAGAATATTTCCCAAATAAGGGTGTTGAGTATTATTCTATGCAATTGTTTAATGTTTTCTCTAGTGACATTCAATATGTTTAAGTGATTCAATATGTTTATGTTTAAGTGTTGATATAAGTGTTTAGGTTTAATAATTAATAATTGTGAATTATAGTATTATTCTATGCAATTGTTTAATGTTTTTTCTAGTGACATTCAATATGTTTAAGTGTTGATATAAGTGTTTAGGTTTAATGATTAAGAATTGTGAATTATTATGCGTTTGCATGTGCCTTGTGATTGAATTGTTGATCTTTAAATTGAATGGTTGACCTTTAAATTATGAAATTAGTTTTTATGATGAAGAAGTCCATTATTGATGTTTTTATGATCACAAAAGTTTATGTAGAAATATAATATTCTTTTATAAAATGGAGGAGGTGTTTTTTATGCAATTTAATAATGTAATGTAAGGGAGGTGTTGTTTATTATTATTTTTTTTGAAAAAAAATTCAATAATTCATTTATGAGATAAATCAAAATTACAAAAGAAAACGACTTAGGCATTTCTTTAGCCAAAATTCTAGTGAAGTTATTTAAAAAACACTCAGAAAGAAACATCATGACATCTTATATGTATGCAAATATTCTCCAGTAGTTTCTTGCTCTAGTAGGATAGTTAAAGATATTATGCATCAAGAAAATTTAGTTTAAGAGTTATATAAGATATACATCATGATATCAAGTAATCATAACAAAAATACTGAAGAAAACAACAAGCATGAGGGCTTAATCTAGGAGGAGACAAGTGTCATGAAGATATTCTTTGGAATCATTTGGGATATTTTCAATGATCTTCAATGTGCCTCAGTCCAAGTCCAATCCATCTTTTGAGAGACTATTTGCTTCCTTGTTCCAATCCCTGTAGATATGATTGAAAGTGAGATGAGAAAAAACTTGTAAACTACTTTTGATATACTAGAATAAAGGCATGAGAGCATAATTATGCATCAAGGAGTCCCCTTTCATCCATTTACAACCCACTGAGAATCCCCATAAATGTGAAGTTGTGGGATGTCTTTTTCCTAGGCAAGTTGGAGAAGACGTTTTAAGGCCATGAGCTCACTAAAATTATTTGTAACTGGTCCAAGTCTAGCAAAAGAATCTAGAGAGTGGGTATGAGAAATGTGTAATATGCCACTTGCTCCAACCTTGGGGGTATCCCCTTGGGAATCCCCATAAAGGAATCCACAAGAAACATTTGTTTGAATCTGAGATTCATGTTGAGATTTGGGTTGCTTGGTATTGGTACTGTGAGGGAAATCTAAGAGAGTGGTTTTACTTTGAGAAATGAAAAGTTGAGATGAAGTAAAGTTATCTTCAGAGAGTGCATGATTTTGTTTCTATCGAAACACCCCATACCACCATCAACAGAAGAGCCTTAAGGTTTTGGGTGTGCTGGATGTTTAACCAGTTTTTAAGGGCATCCTCTATGGAGTTTCTGCTCCACCTACATGTGTTTCCTATATATTTATGTATCTCCATCCATACCTCCCGAGTATCACAACATTCCATGATGAAGTGATGATTGGTCTCTGCCTCTCTCCTACAGAGGTAGCATCAACTAGGTCCATGAAAATTTTGCTTTTTGAGTTTATCCTATGGGAGGGATTTGTTATGCAAGATATCCCACATGTAGAGTTTTGTCTAAACTTCAAAAAAAAATTCCCCTGCCATGGAGATAGATAATCTCGTCCTTCTTGGGCTAAATTTGCATATCCATATCTCAGAGTGTAACCTCCCAAAGGATTTAGGGACCAAATAAGTGGGTTCTCTTGCTCAATTATTGAAACAAAAGAATTTTGGAGTTCCCTGATGTGATGGTTCCATCGAGTTGCTTGATCGCCTACGATTCTAAGGTTATCCCAAGTGAGCTATTGTACCTTCCTGCTTACAAATTCCCATCTCATGATTTGATTGAAATTATAGAAATCAGACCTATTAAGATTCTTGATGAGTTGAAGGGGAAGAAGATGATTATTTTGGCACCCAATCTAGGGGTCCTTCCCAATAAGCACCTGAGAACCATTTCCAATGCGCCAAACCAACCATCTGCATATTAGTGGAAAATCATTGACTATTTCTTTCCAAATTATGGAACCATTCTACACTTGTTTATTTGGCTTTCTAATCCAGTCTATGATAGATTCATGCGGAAAGTATTTTTCTTTTGTAATCTGATCCCAAAGGCCTTTTCCTTGGATGAGTCCCCACATGTTTTTTTCTACTAAATCCTTTCAAAAAAGGAAAATGTTCTTTAACCCTCACCCCCCTTAGGCTTTTTGGTTTTCAAATTTCTGCCATGAAGCCAACACCATTGGTTTTTTGTCCTCACTTCCAACCTAAAGGAAACAGAAAGATAGTTGTATGATTTTGCTCAATATACCTTTAGGAATCCATGCAAGAGAGGCCCAATAAACATGGATCGCTTCAAGCACTACCTTGACCATAACTAAATGTCTTTCTCTTGAGAGCCACTTGTTTCACCATGTGTGGATTTTCTTTTCGAGTTGCCTATTATTCTATGCAATTGTATAGTTATTTTTAAGAAACATAGAAAATCATTATATCTTAATGATGACTATAGATTTTATAACTAGCACAATCATATTATTAAAAGTGGTTGATATATGTCGATCATTGCCATTAGTTTTTGAAGGGTGGAAAATGGCATCGATTGGCATATATCAACCACTTTTAATAATGTATTTGTGCTAGTTGACAATTGTGTGTGTGGGGAGGATTAGTAGACCATAGTTGACTATGATTGAGTATGGTCAACTATGGTTGACTATGGTTGATTATGGGTGACTTTAGTTATCCATGGATGAGCATCGGTGACTATGAAAGACTATTGTTGACTATGTTTGACTATAGTTGTTTATTGTTGTCCATTGTTGACGATGATTCACCATGGTTGAGTACAAGTGACTATGTTGACCTTGTAGGCCATGTTGAGAATGGATGTGCATGGTTGACCATGGTTGAATTTGGTTGAATATCATTGACTATAGTCAACTTTGGTTGACTATGGTTGAATATGGTCAACTTATGGTTGATTTGGGTTTACAGTGGTTGATGTATGGATGACTATGGGTCAATGTTGTTGACCATGTTGACTATGGTTGACCATGTTTGACCTCATTTGACCATGTAGATTATGTATGACCATGGTTGACTATGGTTGACCATGTTTGACCTCATTTGACCATGTAGATTATATATGACCATGGTTGACTATGGTTTCCCATGAAAGGCTATAGTTGACTATTGGTGACCATGGTTGAAAATTTTTGACTATGGTGAGCATGTTGACGATGGTTGACTATGGTTTCCCATGGTTTCTTATAGTTGATCGTTGTTGACTAAGGTTGAGTATGGTCGACTAGGGTAGACCATGGTCTACTATGAAAGACCATGTTGACCATGAGTGACCATGGTTGACTATGTATGACCATGGATGATTATGGTTTACCATGGTTACCATGTTTGACTATGGTTGACCACGATTGACCATGTTTGACAATGTAAATTATGTATGACTACGTTTGACGATGGTTGTGTAAATTATGTATGACTCACGCTGACATGGTTGGTTGACTATGGTTGTGCATGAAATGTTATAGTTGACTATGGTTGACCATGATTGACAGCTATTTGACATTAAGATCACAAGCTGACCATGGTTTCCCCATGGTTTCTAAGATTGTCACGGTTGAATTGCGGTTGACCAAGGACCATGGTCAATCATGTAAGACTATTGACGCATTTTGACATGCTTTGATGAAAATCCTTAAAGACATGTAGACCATGGGCGATTATGATTGAACATGGTTGACTGCGTATGACCATGGCTGACTGGTGATGATCATGGTGACCATGTTTGACCTCACGGTTGATTATGCTTGAACATGGTTGACTATGGTTGAATTTCATCACAATGTGATGTTATGGAAGGGTTATGTTATATTATTTGACACATTGCAATGCTCAGTTATGCCCATCACATTGCAATGCCGATTTATGGTCATCATATTGGTACATGAGGTTTTTTTCATCACATCATGATGTTGCATTATGTTGCCGACAGATGTCGGTTGTATTCATGACATCTCGACATCATTATGTTTTGTCAAGCATCAGGTTTTACATATGCTTCACATGTGATGCTGGGTTATGTTTGTTGCTTGTGACATCGAAAGGCGTTCGCCCACTATGTTTGATTATGTTTGACTATGATTGATCATGGGTGACTACGTTTGACCCGCTATTGATTATGCTGAACATGGCTGACTATGGTTGAATTTCATCAAATGTGATGTTGGTGAAGGGTTATGTTATATTGTTTGACACATTGTACGCCCAGTTATGTTCATCACATTGCAATGTTTATTTATGGTCATCATATTGGTACATGAGGTTTTTTTCATCACATCTATGATGTTGCATTATGGTTATCGACAGATGTCGTCAGGTTCATGACATCCTCATTATCGCATTATGTTTGTCACATTGCGTTTCCATATATGTTTGTCATATGTGATGCGGGTTGCGTTTTGTTGCTTGTGACATCGAAGTTATGTTCGCTCATCATGAAATTGGGCTATGTCTATCACATTGTGACATCAAAGCGGCGTTCGTACCATTGAGACATTGAGTTGTGTTCATCACAATGTGGCAATGGACAATGTTCATCACATTGTGACATTAGTAATGTACAACACATTATGATGTCGATTTATGTTTAAACAACATTGATGTCGAGTGTAAGTGTTTGTCACATTACATCAAGATATGTTGGATTGCATCACAATGTGATGTTACTGAAGGGTTATGTTCAAATTCAATGTCAAGATATGTTTGTCACAGACGCTGAGTCATGTTCATCACATTATGCATATCATGTTTTGTTCAACACATTGAAATGTCAAGTTATGTTTGTCCCATTGCGACATCAGCTTATGTTTGTCACACAGACATCCAGCTATGTTTACCGCATTGAAATGTCAATTAATGTTCATCCCATTTATATGTTAGGTTTTTTCATCACATTGTAACAATGGGTTGCGTTTTACCAGCATTGTAAATTGCTTTATGTTCGGATACACAGAAAATGAAGTTGCCAAGTTTTTGGAAACAATTCTAATGTAGAAGTTTTTCCTTTTATTAAGGACGATGGGAACTTGAAATAACGTGATAGCTTGTAGGAAGGAAACTTCCTTGCAACGTGATGTGTCATTACTAAAACATTTTTTGCATGAGCCAAAAGTTTATTTTAAAGTGACAATTTTTTCTCTCATTGTGGCTGCACTTAAAATATTTTTCTGGTGCTTAATATCAAATAATCTTGAAATTTGTAGATGATGATTTATACTGTTCTAAGGACATTGATAGAAATCAAGTTGATTTATACTTTGTAGATGATGATTTATACTTGTTCTCGAGGGACATTGATAGCAAGTCGTGTTTGATTTATACTTTGTTTTAAGTATCTTGGATCACAAATCAACTCAACTTTGTAGATGATGATTTATATTTGTTCTAAGGACATTTAATTACACCACACACGAATCATAAAGTGTATTCATTGCACCATGATACACACTATGAACATTATACACCCATATACAATTTTTATAGTATGTTAAGATTGCCCTATGATAAATATCAACACTTTTGTGAACTATCTGCTTGGCTTGTAAAATAACATATCTTAACATTGTATCAATACAACCTTCACCAACAACATCAACATTGTGAATGGTAGAATATCTCCAAACATCTCATCCTTTAAAGCATAAATGGATATGGTGTATTAGATTTATATGGTAGAATCTCTCCAAACATCTCATCCTTTAAATCATAAATGAATATGGTGTATTAGATTTATAGTATAACATTGAATATAATGATTACAATGAATCCAATAATCTTTATAAATGATTACAAGGAATCCAACCACATTATAGTTATGGTTGTGGTTAATAAATATACTAATTACAATTAGTATAATCTTAATGCATGCATTAATTATAATTATAATGACTATACCATGAATTGATATACTAATGAATCCATTACTATTAATAACAATAATAATATGAATTAGAACCATAATTATAATTAATAATTAATTATGCTAATAATACATTAATACTAACATATTAATACATTAATAATTATTATTAAATTAATGTATTAATACAATTATTACTAGCACAACCATATGATTAAAAGTGGTTGATATATGCATCGCTAATTAGTTTTTAGCGTTGAAATGGCATTGATCAACATCTCAATCACTTTAATAATATGCCAGCGAATAATAACGATGTACAGAAGGATTAGTGACCATGGGTTGACTATTACGGGATCATGGCGAATCATGGTTGAATATGGTCATGTTATGGTTGATGAGAGTTTATTTTTTTGAACATATGGTTGATTGTGGGTGACCATGGCTGTCCGCGTTAACTATAAATATGATAGACTATATTGAATATGGTTGACCATGACTATTTAACTATCCATGGTTGAGTATCAATGACTATGAAAGACTATTGCTGAATTATGCTTAACTATAATCATCTATGGCTGTCCATTATGGGACGAAGTAATTCACCATGGCTGAGCATAAGCTGACTCTTTTGGACCCCATAGACCATGTTGAGAATGATGCATGTGTATGGCTGACCATGGTTGAATTTGCCGATTATCACACCATCGTTAACCTAGTCAATATGGTCAAATTATGGTTGAATTGGGTTTACAATGGTTGACATATGGATGACTATGGTATATGATTGATCACATTTGATTATGGTTGACCACGTTTGACCATTTGACTATGGCGACTATATTTTCCATGGCTGACTATGGTTTCCCATTGATCGTAATCTAGACCATGGGTCAAAATTTAGCCTGCAACCGTTCTGGACTGGGTTCTCAAAACGGTCGCGCAAGAGTCTCATCACATGAACCCAACCACAACTTGTTTATATTCAAACAATTTAATGAGGAGATATCGCCTGCCTCGGACCACAACATGCAAAAAAAATTGTGCCGGACTGCATACCCCGCACGATGCCGACATGGCAGAGGCTGTAATGGCATGACGGCATGTTCGGTGACACCGGCGTAAGGCTGATGTGGCAATCGCTGATTGGTTGATGGTGGACTTTAATCTTGTTGTGACACGGCATCATTTTGACAATGTGGTATGGTGCCATCGGCCTGTGCATGTACGCCATGTGGCCCCCTGCTATTGGTTTGGTTGTTTGTAATATTATGGAGTCCATGGGGATCAAACCCCAAACCTCCACCATAATTGGAAAAGCTTTGACAAAGACCGCCCAACCGGCGCACCACGCGTTGGTCCTTGTTAAACATATGGTTTTGTAACTATTTAAGCTTGAATATGTGTTGAGTTGAGACCCTGATGGGCTTTAGCCCCACTTCCGCCCATTACTAATACATGTTTACCATATGACCCTTTGTCACATAGAGAACACACACGGATTTGGTTTTTCAAACAGTTTCCCACCAAATATGCCATCCACTTGTCACACTTGCATGCGCCCATGGCATTGGAGCCCCTTTTTGCGCATTAAGACGAGGTCACATGGTGACCCATATGCCCAACGGTTTAGCGGTTAGGGGCTAGGCTCCCTAACAGTCCTACAGTTCGCACCATTTTTCAGTTATGCACGGTGCTAGGTTTTAGCATGATATTGAGAGCATGAGCTAGGTTGAACGTGACAGAGGTGCATTTTGGTGAACTGGAGACAACAAGCTTCAAGGAGGAAAATCGCAGGAGGCCTAACTTTCTTTCATTTCTTACAAATGAGGTAAAATCCCAGCTAGGGTTTTTGGACATTCTAAATCCATTAACATCAAGCCAAAGGCATTTGAAGACTTCTTTGGCAGGATTTTCACCCATTGAAGTTTCAGGAAGCTTCGAGGAGCTTGAAGCCCTCATTGATGGAATGTTCATAAGGAGCCAAAGTCTATTTTATGACCGAATAGTCATTTTGCTAATTGTTATGATATGAACACATTGGGACAGGGTTTCGCGATCCATTTGAGGACTTTGTTGTGCATTTTTCCATAGAGAAGCTCAGGTAAGCTTAAGGTCACATGTAGAAGATGTCATGCCCTGATGAGCCATGATCTGTTTTCACAGTTCTATTAGTCATTTTGGGGTTTGTATGTATTCAACCCAATGGTACAGTCAAGATTTCCATTGGAGTTGAGAAGCGTCTTGTAAAGAATCTTGACAAACTAATCCCAAAAAGCCTAGTCCATTGATGAGGCTCAAGGAGATGTGGTTCGTGAGAGGGGTGAACTCTTTATCATCTTGTTATTGTTGGGTGGGACTTGTCATTAATTTGGTTTGCAAGATATGTTTGATGTGTATTTTTTTAAAACACATATTTATCCTTTTAAAGACCTCACACATAAACATCGATTTAAAGATGCATAAACTGGCACATAATTTATCTTGCATATTTTAACACATTGAGCAAGGTCCTAAAAGTTTTATTTTAATAAAGTAGAGGGTGCTTTGCATAGAATCACAAGACAACCCCCTATTTTCAGAACAGGGGGTATCAGAGCATAGTTAGTTTTTCATGTGATTGCATTTGATAGCTAGAGATTTAGTTGTTAGTATTATTGTGCAAGTTTTGTGTTGCAATTTGATATCTTGTTGATGGAGAAGCTTCAAACATTGATAGCTCCTATACATCTTCATTATCCAGTTCTTTGACAAAGAGATGTTGGAAGGAGTTTGTAACCATGAGATATGGCACAAGAGTTGTGGGAAGATAGGAAGGAGAGTATTGTCCTTCAAGAGTAGTTGATGTTCATGAAGGAGGAGAAAGACCAGATCCTTGAAAAGTTGCATGAGATGGAGACTAAAATCCATGTGAGGGAAAGGAACCTTACCAAGTACATGCATGAACATGAGGTATGTAATGTTAGTCTATCTTCAAATTCCTCTCAAGATGAATGCTTGGTGTTTTTGAAAATCACACTAGAGAAATAGGGTCCAAGTTAATGTTAAAAAAATGGGCTATGAAGGTAAAAGGTTAGGCAAGCATGCACAAGGAATTTTTGAGCCTATTGTTGTTGAGGAGAGACCCAAGTATTGTGGTCTTGATATGAAATTTAGAAAGATGGAGCATATTCCAAAGTTGAAGAGACAAGGAAAAAAGTTCCAAGGACAATTTGTTTCAAGTTCAATCCCTCAAACATGCAAAGCTTGTGTTCAAGATGAATGCAATGTATGAAACAAGAAAGTTGTGATAGCCATGAAGACAAGAACATTTGATGGTCTTCAAAGGAGATCCTATAACTCTTCAAATTCACCTCTCAAAGAGGTGATAAAGGTGAATGTTCAAGGTAATTCTGCTTATCATTCAGTTTCTTTTGATTATGTCAAGCATGATAAATTTGCATGTAAAAATGGAAGAAAAAATCCATGTACATATTGTGGTTTATATAACCATCATGTTTCAAAATGTTGGAAAAGATTGACCACTTTCAGGAAACTTTACAAGCAAAGACAACTTGAAAAGAGGATGCAAAAGATTTGCACTGATTGTCAGAAGAGGGGTCATCTCATTGATCAATGTTGGAAATTGCATCCAACCACTCATCCATAGCATAAGAAGTAGATGGATAAAGAGATTGGCAAGAATGGAAGAGGAGATTCCATCATTGATGTGAGTCAAGATGATTCACAAGAGGACGATTTTTAGCAGAAAAAGTCACCATTGAATTGGCTTGGTAAGAAATGGTTGGATTTCTTGAGCAAGTAAGGCTTGCATTTTTCTGTTGTAGATGCATATTTCAGCCTTATGTATGAATTTATGAAGAGTATGACAAGTTGCAGCGATTTATCACAACTTGTATGATGCAAGTTGCATGTGAATGCAATTCATTTGAAGGCATTCTTGTTGTTGCACAACTTCGCCAGAAGGATGTAAAAGAGGGTATAATGTTCACTTGTTACAGCCATGTATATTTTTCATATTCAGCTCTTATGTACCCACATGTTTCGAGTTTATGTACTTATGTTTGTACTAGAAAGAGAGTTGAAGAGTCATGCACAGGCATGTGTTTTTCTGTATGTGTAAGCAGTGAACCTGGTGATAGTTCATCATGAATGGCTCATGATTGTAACATGATTGTGTATCATGAATGTCGACTTGTCATTGGGAAGGTCGATATGTTCCAAATGAGTCTCGACTTGTGTCGATGTTGTCTTGATGACTATGTTGTGTCCATCATGTTTTTCGACTTATGTTTAGTCGATGGTGTTTGTTGGCTTGTAAGTCGATTTTGAGTACACCAAGATGCAAGAAAACACCATGAGCTTTGATGAAGTACAAGATGTGACCATTTTCTTGAATAGAAAAAGACTTTGATGGCTTCATTTTTCAGTCTTGTATAAATTTGTTTTCAAGATTGATGGTTTTCTTGGTTTGTGACAAGATGTCATAGGAAAGTTTTTGAAGCCATTGTAGAGTGGATTGTTTTGACACCAAAGAGTTCACAAGAGGGACTTGATTCTCAGTGGGAAGGCTGGCATTCTTCCAAGCATAAAGAGAACAGTGGGTCAGCAGCAACCAGAAAATAGTGGTTGAGGGACATAGCCAGTTGCAGTGCAAGGCATGTCAAGGTATCCAGGTGATTGTCAAAAAGACTTTTCAAGTAGAATCAATTGATAGAACTTGGAATAAGAAGATTATTGAAGCTCAGGTAGATAATCATAAGCTTTTGTGGGTCCAAAATCCTTTCAGTGGGAAGGCATGATCAGAATCTAGACCAGGGGTCAAAATTTAGCTCAAAAATCAAATTTCTCGGAATTGCCTCAAAACGAATGGGTGTGTAGCCCTCGTCGTCACGAACCCAACACAACTTGTTTGGGTTCAAAAAAACATTGAATGAGTGAGATATCGTGTTCTGTTCGAATCGTCAAACAGGCCAAAAAAATTATGCTGACTATACAGTCCGTACAGATGCTGACGTGGAAGAGGTCGTATGATGATGTGGCATGTATGTATGTTGAAGTGGCAGTTGATGACATGGCAATCGTTGATTGGCTGATGTGGACGAATCTTGTTGTGACACGTGGCATCATTTTGACAAATGGTATGGTGCCACGTAGCCCAGGCATGGGCTACCACGTGGCACCCTGTTATTGGTTTGGTTGTTTAAAATATTATGGAGTCTATGGGGATCAAACCCCCGACCTCCCGCATTGGCAAAGTTTTGACAAAGGCCACCCAATCGGCACGCCACGCATTGGTCCTTGTTAAACATATGGTTTTGTAACTATTTAAGTTTGAATATGTGTTGAGTTGGGGCGCGTTCGGGTTGGGGCTTAGCCCCAACCCCCAGTCGCACACATGTTTACCATATGACCCTTTGTCACACGGAGAATGCACGTGGATTTTGTTTTTCAAACGGTTTCCCACCAACGTGCTTGGGCACGTGTTGATCCCTCAAGGCATGCAAATGTAGCCCCTTTTTATGCATTAAGACGAGGTCACATGGTGACCCATATGCCCACGGTCTTTGCGGTTAGGGGCTTTAGTTTCGTTAACCGTCCTACAGTTCGCATAGTTATTCGGTTGTGCACCGGTGCTAGGTTTTAGCACGAGATTGAGCATGTGAGCTAGGTTGGACGTACAGAGGTGCATTTTGGCGAACCAGAGACAACAAGCTTGAAGGAGGAAAATGGCAGGAGGCCTATCTTCTTTTGTTCCTGGGGTAGATAATTCAATCTCTTGGGGATCCTCTAGTGTTCTCTTAGCTTCAACATCCCAGTTGCTAGTATTAAATATCTGCGTTCTGCTCTTCTGTTCCTCAATCAAGTGTGCGATCCTTCTGGTCATAAAGTCTTTTAACTCTTGCTTCTTCTGTTCTAAAATTTATTCTTCTTCCTTTCGTCTAGCTTGATCTCTATCAATCCAAGGTTTTCCTATTAGCATGGTAAACAGGGCATTATATTCAACAAATCTAATAATCTCAAAGTCTTCTTCTGTCGAAGTTCCATTGACAGTCATAGGTATCCGAGCGAGCCTTCCACATAGGCTTACTAGATTTCCTCTGAATAAACTTATTCCTCCAATGAAGGGATCATAGCAGGCCTTCCTATAGCTTCCCAGGTTCTCTCTGGCATAATATTCCTCTGTGTTTCCTCATCCAGAACACAGTCAATGTCGAAGTCCCCTATTCTTTCTTCGATGCATTCCTTCTCTTTGAATATCTCTGATAAGATGACATGTTAGTGGTCATTCAGGGTTTCTTTTATCTGTGTCCATACTTTCTCTGATTCTTGTTGGGGTTTTGCCTTTTCTGGATCTTCCTTAGGGTTCTCTTGACTTAGGTTCATTCCTTCAAGCTTAGAGATCATTCTAGGGAAATCCAACACTTCATGGTCCATAGCCTTACAACAGAGACAACTAGGTCTTCCACCAGGCCATTCCTTAGCAAGATGTCCCGAACTCCTGCAATTGTAACAGAGGGTTAATCCTCTCTTTCTTTTCAATGATCCCCAACCTCTTATGTACTGCACACTAGGATCGTGGTAGCTAACCTACAACAAATTCTTTCTAGGATCATGCATCCATTTGTTAGTCCAAACATTCTTTCTATGCATAGGTATAACATATCTTTCATTATTATTATCAGATCTATTCATATCAAACATTCTTTCATCTATTAACACCCTATCTTTCAAACTAGGACAAAACCTATCAGATATACCTAGATCCATGCTCTAGAAACAAAAATTTCCACTTATCTTACTTTTTCAGAGCACAAAGCTTTCAGATCTAAGACTTTTCACTATTTTTACCATTA
>SNQJ01S0036449.1:24268-47054 GCA_010110895.2 Picea sitchensis
TTTATCAATGTAAAAAAGATTTAAAAACACACTTTCTTATATTTAATATTTCAAAGAAATGATACATAGTTGCCAATAGTCAAATTGGCATTTTAAATTTTACATACATTCCACACTAATACAACAACATTGAACAACTACTACATGTTAATACTTACTCATTTATCAATGTAAAAATGATTTAAAAACACATTGGAGTTAGCTCATATTAATATATTAATCAACATAAATCTACATCATATTAATATATTAATCAGCATAAATCTACATAATAGTGTTACATTACAAAAATTAATTTTCTAATATAATTTTTAAAAGATATTATAGAAATCTATATAAAAACCACTCACATTCAATGTTCATAAGARAATATTCCCCAAATAGGGGTGTTGACTATTATTCTATGCAATTGTTTAATGTTTTCTTTAGTGACATTAAATACTATAGCAATCTATATAAAAAACCATTCACATTCAATGTTCATAAGAGAATATTCCCCCAAATAGGGGTGTTGAGTATTATTCTATGCATTGTTTAATATTTTCTCTAGTGACATTCAATATGTTTAAGTGTTGACATAAGTGTTTAGGTTTAATGATTAAGAATTGTGAATTATTATTATGCGTTTGCATGTGCCTTGTGATTGAATGGTTGACCTTTAAATTATGAAATTAGTTTTTATGAAGAAGAAGTCCATTATTGGTGTTTTTATGATCACATTATGTCCACTCATAAGTGAAAAAGTTTATGTAGAAATAGAATCTTCTTTTATAAAATGGAGGAGGTGTTGTCTATATAATTTAATAATGTAATGTAATGGAGGTGTTTGCTTATTAATTTTTTTGGGAAAAAAACTCCAATAATTTATTTATGAGATAAACCAAAATTACAAAAGTAGATGCCTTAGGTATTTTTTTAGTCAAAATTCCAGTGAATTTATAAAAAAAAATCAGAAAGAAACATCATGATATCTTATTTGTATGTGAATATTCTCTAGTAGTTTCTTGTTCTAGTAGGCTAGTTAAAGCTATTATGCATCAAGAAAAATCAGTTTAAGAGTTATATAAGATATACATCTTGATATCAAGTAATCGTAACAAAAATACTGAAGAAAACAACAAGCATGAGGGTTGAATCTAGGAGGAGACAAGAGTCATGAAGATATTCTTTGGAATCATTTAGGCTCTTTTCAATGATCTTCAATGTGTCTCGATCCAAGTCTAGTCAATCTTTTGAGAGACTATCTGCTTCCTTGTTCCAATCCCTGTAGATATGATTGAAAGTGAGATGAGAAAAAAACTTGTAAACTACTTTTGATATACTAGAATAAAGGCATGAGAGAAAAATTATGCATCAAGAAGTCTCCTTTCATCCAATTTACAACCAATTGAGAATCCCCATAAATGTGAAGTTGTGGGATGTCTTTTTCCTAGGCAAGTTGGAGGAGAAGTTTTATGGCCATGAGCTCACTGCAATTATTTTTAACTGGTCCAAGTCTAGCAAAAAAATATAGAGAGTGGGTATGAGAAATGTGTAATATGCCACTTGCTCCACCCTTGGGGGTATCCCCTTGGTAATCCCCATAAAGGAATCCACAATAAACATTTGTCTGAATCTGAGGTTCCTGTTGAGATTTGGGTTTCTTGGTATTGGTACTATGAAGGAAAGCTAAGAGAGTGGTTCTACTTTGAGAAATGTAAAGTTGAGATGAAGTAAATTTATCTTCAGAGAGTGCGTGATTTTTTTCTATCAAAAGAGCCCATGCCACCATCAATGAAAGAGCCTTAAGGTTTTGAGTGTGTTGGATGTTTAACTAGTTTTTAAGGGCATCCTCTATGGAGTTTCCACTCCACCTACAGGTGTTTCCTATAGATTTATGTATCTCCATCCATACCTCCTAAGTATCACAACATTCCATGATGAGGTGATGAGTAGTCTCTGCCTCTCTCCTACAGAGGTAGCATCAACTAGGTCCATGAAATTTTTTCTTTTTAATTTTATCTTATGGGAGGGCTTTGTTATGCAAGAGAACCCACATGTAGAGTTTTTACGAACTTCAAAAGTATTTTCCCCTGCCACGGGGCTAGATAATCTCGTCCGTCGTGGGATAAAGTTGCATATCCATATATCAGAGTGTAACCTCCCAAAGGATTTAGGGACCAAATGAGTTGTTTATCTTTCTCAATTATTGAAACAAAAGAATTTTGGAGTTCCCTGATGTGATGGTTCCATCAAGGTGCTTGAACGCCTACGATTCTAAGGTTATCCCAGGTAAGCTAATGTACCTTCCTGCTTACAAAGTCCCATCTCATGATTTGACTGAAATTATAGAAATCAACCCTATTAAGATTCCTGATGAGCTGCAGGGGAAGAAGATGATTATCTTGGCACCCAATCCAGAGGTCCTTCCCAATAAGCACTTGAGAACCATTTCCAATGCACCAAACCAACCATCTGCATATTAGTGGAAAATAATTGACTATTTCTTTCCAAATTATGGAACCATTCTACACTTGTTTATTTGGCTTTCTAATCCATTCTATGATAGATTCATGCGGAAAGTATTTTTCTTTTGTAATCCGATCCCAAAGGCCTTTTCCTTGGATGAGTCCCCACATGTTTTTTTCTACTAAATCCTTTCAGAAAAGAAAAATGTTCTTTAACTGTCACCCCCCTTAGGCTTTTAGGTTTTAAAATTTCTACCGTGAGGCCAACACCATTGGTTTTTTGTCCTCGCTTCCAACCTAAAGGAAACARAAAGATAGTTGTATGTCTTTGCTCAATATACCTTTAGGAATCCATGCYAGAGAGGCCCAATAAACATGGATCACTTCAAGCACTACCTTGACCATAACTAAATGTCCTTCTCTTGAGAGCCATTTTTTGCACCATGTGTGGACTTTCTTTTCGAGATGCCTATTATTCTATGCAATTGTCTAGTTATTTGTAAGAAACATAGAAAATCATTATATCTCAATGATGACTATAGATTTTATAACTAGCACAATCATTTTATTAAAAGTGGTTGATATATGTCGATCGATGCCATTAGTTTTTGAAGGGTGGAAAATGGCATCGATTGGCATATATCAACCACTTTTAATAATGTATTTGTGCTAGTTGATGGTTGTGTGTGAGGGGAGGATTAGTAGACCATGGTTGACCATGGTTGACTATGATTGAGTATGGTCAACTATGGTTGACTATGGTTAAATATGGTCAAGTTATGGTTGACGAGGGTATATTTTGGTGAGCATATGGTTGATTATGGGTGACCATGGTTGAATATGGTTGTCCATGTTTAACTATAGCTAACTATGATATACTATGGTTGACTATGGTTGACCATGTTGACTTTAGTTATCCATGGATGAGCATCGGTGAATATGAAAGACTATTGTTGACTATGTTTGACTATAGTTGTTTATGATTATCCATTGTTGACGATGATTTACCACGGTTGAGTAAAAGTGACTATGTTGACCTTGTAGACCATGTTGAGAATGGATGTGCATGGTTGTATATGGTTGACCATGGTTGAATTTAGTTGAATATAATTGACTATAGTCAACTCTCATTGACTATGGTTGAATATGGTCAAATTATGGTTGATCTGGGTTTACAATGGTTGATGTATGGATGATTATGGGTCAATATTGTTGACCATGTTAACTATGGTTGACCATGTTTGACCTCATTTGACCATGTAGATTATGTATGACCATGGCTAACTATGGTTTCCCATGAAAGGCTATAGTTGACTATTGGTGACCATGGTTGAAAACATTTGACTATGGTGAGCATGTTGGCCATGTTGACCATGGTTGACTATGGTTTCCCATGGTTTCTTATAGTTGACCATCGTTGACTCAGGTTGAGTATGATCAACTAGGGTAGACCATGGTCTACTATGAAAGACCATGTTGACCATGAGTGACCATGGTTGACTATGTACAACCATGGATGATTATGGTTGACCATGGTAAGAATGTTTGAATATGGTTGACCATGATTGACCATGTTTGACAATGAAAACTATGTATGACTACGTTTGATGATGGTTGACTATGGTAATGCATGAAATGCTATAGTTGACCATGCTTGACAATATTTGACATTGGTGATCATGTTGACCATGGTTGACTATGGTTTCCCATGGTTTCCTATGATTGACAATGGTTAACTATGGTTGACCAAGGTAGACCATGGTCAACTATGGAAGACTATTGGACAGGCATTTTGGATACATTTTTGAGGTAAATCCCACAAAGACATGTAGACCATGGTTGACTATGATTAAACATGGTTGATGATGTATGACCATGGTTGACTATGGTTGATCATGGGTGACCATGTTTGACCATGTTTGACCATGGTTGATTATGCTTGAACATGGTTGACCGTGGTTGAATTTGATCACAATGCGATGTTGGTGAAGGGTTATGTTAAATTGTTTGACACATTGCAATGTCGGGTTATGTTCATCACATTGCAATGTTGATTTATGGTCATCATATTAAGACATGAAATGTCAAGTTATTTTCATCACATTGCAATGTTGATTTATGGTCATCATATTAAGACATGAGGTTTTTTCATCACATCATGATGTTGCATTATGGTTGTCAAATTGTGATGTCTGGTTTTATTCATGACATCCTAAAATCATTATGTTCGTCATATCAGTGACATTCCATATATATGTTTGTCACATTGTGATGTTATTGTGTTTGCCTTTGTTGCTTCTAGACATTGAGTCATGTTCAATTCTACCATTATTGGCCATGTTCATCACATTTTGATATCCATGAAGTCAGTTTATGTTCATCTCATTGAGACATTGGGTTGTGTTAATCACAATGTGGCAATGGGCAATGTTCATCACATTGTGACATTAGGTAATGTACAACACATTATGATGTCGAGTTATGTTTGTCACATTATGATGTCAAGTAATGTTTGTCACATTGTGACATCAAGATATGTTGGATTGCATCACAATGTGATGTTACTGAAGGGTTATGTTCGAATGCAATGTCAAGATATGTTTGTCACATCGTGGCGTTGCATCATGTTCATCACATTGTGACGTCAAGTTTTGTTCAACACATTGCAATGTCAAGTTATGTTTGTCACATTGCAACGTCAATTAATGTTCATCCCATTTATATGTTATTTTTTTCATCACATTGTAACAATGGGTTATGTTTGTCACATTGCAAGGTCTGTTTATGTTCGACACATTGTGAAAATGAAGTTTTGGCCAAGTTTTTTGAAAACAATTCTAATGAAGTTTTTTCTTTATTATGACGATATGAACTTTGAAATGGCGTGACATATTGCAGGGAAGGAAACTTCCCTCAGATGTGATGTGTCATGAATAAAACATTTTTTGCATGAGCCAAAAGTTTATTTCATGCAACATAAAAAATTTCTCTCTCATTATGTATCGCACTTAAAATATTTTTCCTTGCAACATTGATAGCAAATCAACTTGAAATTTGCAAATGATGATTTATACTTGTTCTAAGGACATTGATAGTAAATCAATTTCATTTATACTTTGTAGATGATGGTTTATACTTGTTCTAAGGACATTGATAGCAAGTCAAGTTGATTTATACTTGTTTTAAGTGCATTGATCACAAATCAACTTGAACTTTGTAGATGATGATTTATACATGTTCTAAGGACAGTTAAGTACACCACACATGAATCATAAAGTGTATGCATTGCACCATGATACACACTATGAACATTATACATCCATATATAATTTTTATATTATGTTAAGATTGTCCTATGAGAAATCTCAACACTTTTAGAACTATTCAAGTTGGTTTGTAAACATAACGTATCTTAACATCACATTCGAACATAACCCTTCACCAACATCACATTGTGAATGGTAGAATGTCTCCAAACATCTCATCCTTTAAAGAATAAATGGATATGGTGTATGAGATTTATAGTATAACATTGGATATAATGATAACAATGAATCCAATAATCTTTATAAATGATTACAAGGAATCCAACCACATTATACTTATGGTTGTGGTTAATAAATATACTAATTACAATTAGTATAATCTTAATGCATGTATTAATTATAATTATATAATGATTCATAATTACGAATCGATATAATAATGAATCCATATTAATTATTAATAACAATAATAATATGAATCAGAACCATAATAATAGTTAATAATTAATTATTATTAATACATCAATAATTAATTGTTATTAATACAATAATAATAATAATTAATTAATGTATTAATACAAGTATTACTAGCACAACCACATGATTAAAAGTGGTTGATATATGTCAATCGGTGCCATTAGTTTTTGAAGGGTGGAAAATGGCATCGATCAACATATCTCAATCACTTTTAATAATATGGTTGTGCTATTTGATGAACGACGTGCATGAGAAGGATTAGTAAACCATGGTTGACTATTGTTGACTATGGTTAACTATGGTTGAATATGGTCATGTTATGGTTGATGGGAGTTTATTTTGTTGATTATGGGTGACCATGGTTGACCATGGTTGTCCATGTTTAATTATAGTTGACTATGATAGACTATGGTTGAATATGGTTGACCATGTTGATTTTAGCTATCCATGGTTGAGTATCAGTGACTATGAAAGACTATTGTTGACTGTGCTTAACTATAATTGTCTATGGTTGACTATGGTTGTCCATTATAGACGATAATTCACCATGGTTGAGTATAGTTGACTATGTTGACCCTATAGACCATGTTGAGAATGGATGTGCATGGTTCTGTATGGTTGACCATGGTTGAATTCTGTTGATTATCATTGACCACTGCCAACTCTAGTTGAATATGGTCAACTCATGGTTGACTTGGGTTTACAATGGTTGACATACGAATGACTATGGGTAGATATGGTTGACCATGTTGACTATGGTTGACCACATTTGACCATTTGACTATGTATGACTATATGTTTCCATGGTTGACTATGGTTTCCCATGAAAGGATATAATTGACTATGGTTGAACATGGTTGACATCATTTGACTATGGTGAGCATGTTGGCCATGTTGACCATGGTTAACTATGGTTGCCTATAGTTGACCATCATTGACTAAGCTTAAGTATGGTTAACCGGGGTAGACCATGGTCTACTATGGAAGACCATGTTAACCATGGGTGAGTAAGGTTGACCATGGTAAACTATGTATGACCATGGTTGATTATGGTTGACCATGGGTAACCATGTTTGACTATGGTTGACCATGATTGACTGTGTTTGACAATGTAAACTATGTATGACTACATTTAACCATGGTTGAATATGGTTGTGCATTAAACACTATAGTTGACCATGGTTGAAAATGTTTGACAATGGTCACCATGTTGACCGTGGTTGACTATGGTTTCCCATGGTTTCCTATGGTTGACCATGGTTGACTAAGGTAGACCATGGTCGACTATGGAAGACCATGTAGACCATGGGTGACTATGATTGAACATGGTTGACTATGTATGACCATGGTTGACTATGGTTGATCATGGCTGACCATGTTTGATTATGGTTAACCATGGATGACCATGGTTGACTATGTTTGAACATGGTTGACTATAGTCTACTATTGTTGGATTCACAATGTGATGTTGGTGAATGATTATGTTCAATTGTCACATCAAGATATCTTTGTCACATTATGATATTAGGTTTTGTTCAACACATTGCAACATTGGGTTATGTTCATCACATTGCAATGTCAGTTTATTGTTGTCAAATTGGGACATGAGGTTTTGTTAATCACATGATGACATTGTGTTATGGTCGTTATATTGCGATATTGGGTTTTTTTCATCACATCCTAACGCCATCTTATGTTCGCCACATTGCGACACTAGATATGTTCGTCACATTGCAACATTGGGTTATGTTCATCACATTATAATGCCAGGTTATTTTCATCTCACTACGACATTGGGATATGTTCATCACATTGTGACATTGGGCTATGTTCAGTTCATTATGAAATTGGGTAATGTTCATCACATTGCGACAATTGACAATGTTCATCACATTGTGACATTGGGCAAAGTATGACACATTGTGATGTTTGTCTCATTGTGACGTCGAGTAATGTTTATCACATTGTGATGTTGAGATATGTTGAATTTCATCACAATGTGATGTTGGTGAAGGGTTATGTTCAAATGCAACGTCAAGATATGTTTTTCACAATGTGACATCGAGTTATGTTCATCACATTGTGATGTCGGTTTTTTTTTGACACATTGCGACATCGGGTTATATTCGTCCAATTGCGGTGTTAGGTTATGTTCGTCACATTGCAATTCTAGTTGGTGTTCATCACATTGAGATGTCAGGCTTTGTTCATCACATTGTAACATCAGGTTATGTTTGTCACATTACAAGGTCAATTTATGTTTGATACATTGTGAAAAGGAAGTTTTGGCCAAAATTTTTGAAAAAAATTATAACGAAGTTTTTCCTTTGTTGTAACGATAGGAACTTTGAACTGATGTAACATATCACAGGGAAGGAAACTTCCCTATGATGTGATGTATCGTGACAAACATTTTTTGCATGAGCCACAATTTTATTTTAATATGACACAAAAATTTTCTCTCTCATGATGTATTGTAATTAAAATATATTTCGTTGCAACATCGGTGATACTTTGTCTTGAACTTTGCAAATGATGATTTATACTTGTTCTAAGGACATTTATAATAAATTAGCTTCATTTATAATTTGTAGATGATTTATACTTATCCGAAGAACATTAAAATCAAATCAAATTGATTTATACTTGTTTTAAGGACATTGATCACAAATCAACTTGAACTTTGTAGATGATGATTTATACTTGTTCTAAGGATAGTTAAGTACACCACACATGAATCATAGAGTGTATGCATTGCACCATGATACCCATTATGACCATTATACATCCATATATGATTTTTATATTATGTTAACATTGTCCTATGAGAAATCTAAACACTTTTAGAACCATTCAAGTTGGTTTGTAAACACAATGTATCCTAACATCATATTCGACCATAACCCTTCACCAACATCACATTATGAAAGGTAGAATATCTCCAAACAACTCATCCTTTAAAGTGGAGATGGATATGATGCATTAGATTTATAGTATAACATTGGATATAATGATTACAATGAATCCAATAGTCTTTAAAAATAATTACAAGGAATCCAATCAAGAATCCAACCACAATATAGTTATGGTTGTGGTTGGTAAATATACTAATTTTAGATAATATAATCTTAATGCATGTATTAATTATAATTTTATAATTATTCATAATTATGAATTGATATAACAATGAATCCATATTTACTACTACTACTAATAATAAGAATTTGGATTAATATAAATGAGAACCATAATTATAATTAATAAAATTAATAATTAATTTTTATTAATTAAAAATCTCTTAGGGTTCTCAATTGGTTTGTAGCTAGACGTGAGGTTTCATGCCCATTGTTGGTCACAAGTTCAACTCTCTTGATTCCCCCAAGGAGAGGCCCCGTAATCAGGGTCAACATTTAACTCCATTTATCATCCATAAAATGTGGGGAAGTACTCAAAGGATTTCCCGTGATTTCTTCCATCAAATTTTATTATTATTATTAATTAATACATTAATATATTGATACAATAATGTATTAATGTATTAATAAATATCATATTAATGCATGTATTAATTACAATTATACAATGATTCATAATTATAATCACAACCATAATTATAATTAATAAAAATTATAATTAACAATTACTTATTATTATTAAATTATTAATAATTATTGATTAATGTATTATTACAGTGATTATGAATTATATTATGAATGAATGCATTAATAACATTAATAACTTGAATGAGTGATTATGAATGCATTAACAACATTTAATGTATTAATAAGTATATTATTAATATATGTATTAATTATAATTATATAAATAATAATAATAATAATAATAATAATAATAATAATAATAATAATAATAATAATAATAATTATATAAATAATAATAATAATAATAATAATAATAATAATAATAATAATAATAATTCATAATCACTGTAATAATAATAATAATAATAATAATTATTATTATTATTATTATTATTGTAATTGTTGTTGTTGTTGTTATTAATAATTATTAGTAATTACTTTATTAATTAAAATTAATGTATTAATACATTAATTATGAGTTAATATAAAAATACATTAATCAATGTGTTATGAATTAATGTAATAATGTATTGATATGATTATTAATGTATTAATACAATTACACATATTGATTTTGGAAATATTAATGTATTAAAGTATGAATGCATTAATAACAATTAATGTATTAATGTAATAATAACAATTAATGTAATAATATAACTATACATCCCTCAAATGGAGTGACACATAGCCTAGGGGAGGCCACATAACCCCCATGCAGACCTTTCCATAAATATGGTTGGTCGCCACCCCAAAGCCCATTCTCGGATGGAGGACGACCATAAACGCTCATGGAGGGAGGGAGGACATCTCCCCCGCGCAGGATTAATGGCGGTCTCACTGATTAATTGCAGGGGGATGACGATATGTATGGGGGGAGGCTGCACAGTCTTATCATCCCCTCAGATAATTATCCCACTCGACCATGGCATTCACCATTCTGCTTCTTCGCTCTGTCTCTTCACTCTACTCAAGGATTTGTCTCTGGACTTCTCAAACTTATTTGGCTCATTCTCAGACTTATCCGGCCTCTAGGCTCTATCATGTTGAGAGAGAGAGAGAGAGAGAGAGAGAGAGAGAGAGAGAGAGAGAGGAAAACCCAGGCGGGGACCCTCCTAGTACTGTTATGCTGCAAGGAAGAGACACCAGCACAATTTGGAGAGGGATTTATCTATATCTCATACGCAGCTAATCAGGAAGCCGACCACACCTCTAATGGCCTTCGTGGAGGAGGAAATACTAGAGGAACTAATTCAGGTTCCACCAAAGTCCCTCCTCTACACGGTCTCAGATGCCCAAAACAATGCCAACACCAAAATTGCAGATACAGATCTAGCAAAAACCATGGAAGGCGCCACTTGCATTGTCCAGGAAGAACTCCCCATGATGAATTGCCCGGCTGGGCCCCCACTTCTCAACCTAGTTGTGGATTGTGACCAAGTTCCACCTAGTCTCTTTAGCCAGGAGCATTTGGAACTCATTTTCGAGATGAGGGGCTATATGATGGAGCATATCCACTGCCATACCCTCATTAGCAACAGAATCAACATGTTGTTCGATGCCTTCTCGAATGCATCAATCAAAAAGAGGTGCTCAACCTGTGCGCAACCCTTTGCACTCATAGCAAGTGAAGACACTCCTCATAGTGGCTCTCTAGATGGAAGGTTCCACTGTTCTTATATCCCTCCTCATGTTTAAATTTTCTCAGTCCTCTACGCCTCGCTTACATGGAAATGGATTTTTTTTCTTATCTTCCTGCTCTAGTTCTCTGTTTAGCTTGAATTTTCAACTTTTGATTAAATGTCTAGACATAAATGTTAACACCACCAACTTCCACTCGCTCTAGTTTCCAACTAAATGGCAGAGCAAGTGGCGGTCGTTATTTTTGGCCGAAAGTATAAACGATTTCCACATGTTTCGGTTTCCACTAGTTTGGCAGAACATGTGGCAATCCTGTGACACTTATCTGTTTTGTATAGTGACAACGAATTAATCAGGAAATAAAACTTTTTTATTTACAAAAAAATAATAATATAACTACATCTAAAGTGAGTTTGAAAATAATTATGTATTAATTTATTGCAGTGCTCAAGCAACGAAAACTAAAACTTAGAATTCTCTAATATGGATACGTTTTTTATAATTGTTGGGGCATAAAATCTAGTCAACAAATCATATAACACGAATGAAACTTTGATGTAATTGCACCTAAGTACTTTTCCATTCACTATGTAAAATGGAAGATAGTTAGGAAATTTAATATTCATATATGTAGAAAGTTCATGCAACAAGTTCCATTTGAATCCCAGTCATCTTCAAAATAGTCTAATATTCGTTCAATGTAGGGTTGAACAAATTGAAAATTTTCTACTTCCTCAATTGAACAAATAGAGGCGGAACCATCATTGATGAGATAGATAAGTTGGTTCTTTGATCTAGGACGATCTCGACACAAAGAATTAACTTCGTGGAGAAA
The DNA here is from genome assembly GCA_010110895.2 of Picea sitchensis. Taxonomy (NCBI): domain Eukaryota; kingdom Viridiplantae; phylum Streptophyta; class Pinopsida; order Pinales; family Pinaceae; genus Picea; species Picea sitchensis. Next base: position 36,537 of record SNQJ01S0036449.1, read on the forward strand.
ATCATTAAACTTTGCACACCATGGAGAAAAATCGTTAACTTTGCACACCATGGAGAAAATTCATTAAAATTCTAATTAATGATAAGTGGCAAAGAATAATTAATTAATCATGAATGATTTAATTGTAATAAACAATTAATACTTAAAGTGAGTTGGAAAATATCACGTATTATTCATTTAATTGTAAAAAAGGGAAATTAGTTGTAAGAATCCAACTCACAAATCAATTTCCTAATTTTAAGGGAAAAAAAGGAATACTTGGAGTGAGTGGAAATCTCACATATTATTTGTAAAAATAGGAAATTAATTTTATGCGAGAATCCAACTCACAAATTAGTTTCCTAATTTTAAGAGGAAATTAGTTTCCTAGTCTTTAAGAGGAAGTTAAGGGTCTTATGAGTTGGCTTGGACTCTTCCTTACTTTATTACAAGTGGATTCCTAGTCTCAAGGAGGAAATTAAGGGTCGTTCTCATTTTTTCCTTGGGTGGGTACTAGATCCTAAATTCATGGATCTTGTCTTTTTGGATTATGGAGCTAGGAAAAATTATTTAAACCCCTTTATTGGGAGAGATTTAAAAAATGATGCTTTTGTGATCGAGGCGGATATCGGTGGTCACCCACCTTTTCCAATTGGCTCAAAATTGTTTTCTGGCAATTTTGATAATTTACTATTTTTAGCAGTTTTTAACTTTCGGGGTCATTTTGAGGGCCTAAATGAAGGTTTTTTGGGATTGAGCTTCTCAATGATAGCCAAAGGCTCTGATTGAGCCCCCAAAATGAATATCCTTGACAATGCCTTTCCAACAAGATATTGTGCACCCCAAACGAAGATCGTATGCCAAAGTTACGCCCCCTCGAAGTTGATACACCAAACTACCCAAAACGGGGTCCACAAAACTGTTGGTTTTCCATCTTCCGAGGTTAGGGTTTTGGATTTTATTTATGATAAAAAGGCCTTTGGAGCCTCATTGTAAAATCATCTTCTTGCGAATGCGAGTAGCGAACACATCTCTTCTCAGAGATAAGCTGACACCATTCTAGCGAGTCTTTCACTCTGTATTTATACAGTCTTTGTACATTTTCGCTCATTAATAGAAAATTTTGTATTATTGTATCTATGTGTTTATGGTTGCATCTCTAATACATTTCTGTTATATTATTGGACATCCAATATATCTCTGTACATTTCTTTATTATATCTCCGCTCTCATTTCATGCCAAAAACAATTTGGATCAGTGGTATCAGAGCAGGCTGCTCTTGATCATTTTTTTCAGTGTATGTCCCCGAAAAGGTATGAGTATAGCAAGTTGGGTCTCTAGATTGTCTCTCTTGAGGACAATCATTCTCTCACACCCAAGAAATCCTCAATGGTAGAAGAAAATAAAAACGACAGAGCAGACGATTCTATCAATTTGTTGCTTGAGCAAGCTCTCACGCGACAGAGGGACTAAATGGAGAATTTTTCCCACATCCTTCAACACCTGCCGATACTAGTAGACACATCTTAATCAAGAGGAAACTTTGTAGGAACCTCTCCTTTCAAGGTACAAGTTAATTTTGATATTCCCATATTTAAAGGACAGATAGATGAAGATGCCCTAGAAAAATGGTTAAATCTGCTAGAAGGTTATTTCTCTGTGCATAATTTCTCTCATAGGGAAAATATTACCTTCACACTCCTTAAGGCTCCCCCCCATGTCAAACATTGGTGGGAAATGTACTGGGAGAAAAGTTCCATAGAGGAGTCTGGAATATATGGGGTTGAGCCCACTTGGGGATTTTTTGTGGATGTAGTAAAGGAACAGTATTACCCTGTTGGAAACTATGAGGAACAACACATGAGATGGACCACACTATGGAAAGAGAGGGGCCAAGTAGTTTTGGAGTTCACCAATACCTTTCATAGCTTGCACACCAAGCTAGGTATCAAAGACTCCGAATGAAATCTATTTTTGAAATATCGTGGGGCTCTACATAGATATATCCAAACTGAAATGGATTTTTTGGACATCTCATCACTCGGTCGGTGTTGCTTATCGATGTGTTGTTAAAATCGAGCAGAAATTTAAGTACCAAAAAAAACGGGAGTTCGGGTCTGCAAATCCGCAACAACCAAAGTATAATAAAGATGGCCCTAACAAATAGTCTCCCGAAAACCAATCCAAGCCATGGGAAAAGAAGGGTCACGGAAAGACGAAGAAAGACACCAAAAAATGGTGTGATTTCCACAAAATCCCTTGGCACAACATCGATGAGTGTTGCTCAAAATAGTCATTGGTGGTCGAGATCAAAGAAAAGGAGCTGAAACCTGATTCAAAATCCGATTCAGAAAATTTTGATAGAAGACAGATCATCGATGTAGACCCCACTACTATTGTTGTGACCACAATAATTCAACCAGAAGAACTCACAGATCCTAAAGAGGGGGAACACCTTTTTCATTCACATATGTGGTTGAAGGGGTCCCCGCTACATTTTATTGTTGATAGCAGAAGCCAGAAGAAACTCATCTCAACAGAGGTCATCAAACAATTGGTATTGCCGACAACACCACACCTACAACCATACAACATTGGGTGGCTTCACCAAGGACATGATATTTATGTCATCCAACAGTGTCGATTGTCATATGGCATCCAACCCTTCAAGCATGAGGTATTATGTGATGTTTCCCCACTGGATGTATGTGATGTTCTCTTGGTCCAACCATATATGTGGAAGCACCATGTTATTTATGAGTCTCGAACCTGTAGTGTCATTGTTACTCCGAGGGTTCATCTCTATAGGATACCAGAGGTAGTTCCAACTACTGTCCCACCTAAACAATTCTGTAAGGTAGTATCTCATACTACAAAATTTAGCTTCTTCACAATCTATTCAAAAGGTGAATAGAAGGATACTACAACCACTACAGCCTCAGCCCAAGCACCTTCTATCCAACAGAAGAAGGTTGACAAGATTGTAGCAAAGTGTAAATATTCCTTCTGCACACAAGAATTTCATGTAGCCAGACTGGTTAAAAATTTCCAACCTTTCCAGCCACAGGTTCGTGACAACCTTCAACAAGCTAAGCAGTGCAACTTCTCGAACAAGGAAAGCAACTCATCAAGATGTAGATTCAACAAACGCTTTTCCCTCTTCCCCGGTCACTCAATGCATTGGATACCATTGCTTCCCGAGGAGGGAGGATTTATCTAGGTGGATATCGATGTCCACCCACCTTTTCCAACTGGCTCAAAATAGTTTTCTGGCAATTTTGGTAATTTACTCTTTTTAGCAGTTTTTAACTTCCGGGGCCATTTTGAGGGCCTAAATGAAGGTTTTTTAGGATCGATCTTCTCAATGATAGCCAAAGGCTCTAATTGAGTCCCCAAATTTAATCCCCTTGATGATACCTTTCCAACGAGCTATCGTGCACCCCAAACGAAGATCATATTCCAAAGTCACACCCCGAGGAAGTTTATACACCAAACTACCCAAAACAATGTCCACAAAACTGTTGGCTTTTCATCTTCCAGGGTTAGGGTTTTGCATTTTATTTATGATAAAAAGGACTTTGTAGCCTCATTGTAAAATCATCTTCTTGTGAATGCGAGTAACGAACGCATCTCCTCTCAGAGATAAGTTGCTACCATTCTAGCGAGTCTTTCACTCTATATTTTTACAGTCTTTGTACATTTTCACTCATTAATAGAAAATTGTGTATTATTGTATCTCTGTGTTTATGGTTGCATCTTTGATACATTTATGTTATATTATTGGGCACTCGATATATCTCTATACATTGATTTATTAAATCTCCGCTCTCATTTCGTGCCGAAAATAATCCAGATCATTTTGGAGGCCCTTTGAGGCTCTTTTGGACAGCTCTTTGAGGAGAGAATCAAGCAATCATGCTTGTAATTTGTAAGCCCCTTAATTGGGAGAGTTGAGCCCCTTATTGGGGGAGTATGTGAGCCCCTACATTGGGAGAATTATGCCCCACGTTGGGAAAGACTTGTTGCCACTTCATTTGGGAGAAGATGTATCCCTTTTCTGTAGAGAAGAATCAACCCCACATTGGGAGCAACAATGACAAACGATTTGTATTCGAAGAGGATCCAAATAAGGTTATGATGAACTTCATTAACACCTCGGTGATCTCTTCCTCTTATGTGATTGTCTCATGTTTCTTATGCATATCTTTATTTCCGCAATTATGATTATTAAATGCATATTGTAATGGACTATGAGACTAACAATTCATGCACCAAGTTTATATTCAATTTGGATACAAGCCTTTCATAAGTACATTTTGTAACCTTTAATGTAATCAAGTTCAATTAAAACGATCTTATAACTGATCCTTTCATTAAGTGAACCTAGAACCAGATCAAGTTTGGTATTAAGGTCACCTCAGGTTCATATCATTCTTGTATAAGGCCAATGACATACACCATATGTCAGTGATAGGAAAAAATGAAAAACCCCACTGATTTTTGAAAACATCCAACCAATAGATAATTTACTCATAAGTAGGGTAATCTTCATAATCTTTTTATAAATACAACTTCCTTTGGGGGTGTAGTGTCACCATAAGGAATTTCTATCCTTCTCCACGCCCTGTCAATTCTGCTGCAAATGCAAAAATGTGATTCCATTCTTTTGTAAATATGTTTGAGGACAACCCAATCATATTTTTGAGAACTTAATTTTTCTAATAGAGAAAAGAAGCCCCAGTCTCCAACCCATATAGACCCAATATTTTTAAATGACTTTGAAAATAGATTCATTACAAAATGATTCTTTGAATGGAAGCAAGTTGTAGGTATACATAACAAAATCATTGATCCAACTATACACTCAATTGTGTATCTTGAATATATAAAAGAAGGAAGAAAACATGATATGTGGCCTTTATCATTAAGGTAGGCTCTAATAAAGCAATTGTCTTAATTATGGAATGAGGGAACCAAAAATCCAAATTCTTTGACCGAGCATCAATTGTAGCGAGACAAGAGAACATGGTTTTTCAAAACAACATTCCAATCATTACAAACAATTCTAAATCTTGCGACTAATACTCATGGATATGGGTCATAGATTAATGACTTACACTATGCAGTTAATCTCGAAATTGATATCTAATATGTTGCACTGCGAAAGCCCCTCTATGCTTAAATTCTAAATCTTGTCAACACCGACAATGGAAGCCAAAGAAATATTAACTCAATAATCTCAAATGGTAGAAAATTCCATACGCTTTGATCCATAAGGATATAAAATAAAATATTATCACAAAAAAAACATTTACCATTATATAATGAAGACTAAAAACATTATCATCATAACGATGTTAAATAATATGATAAATTCTTCTTTTATATACATTAAGAATTATATGCATAATGTTTCATATTCATTTAATTTTCATATATTTAAACTAATGCAAATATTAAAAGAATCTACAAAGAATCACCTACCATATATCTATCTATCCCATTAGCCTGGTTCAATTATATATCCTCCTTTGTTTGTCACAACACTTTGGCATACTTAGAGAGTGAGTGCTACTATGCTCCCATGTTTGCAACATCCTCCTATCTCTTTTACTATCGGTCTTTGTATGCTAATCTCCTCCTTTTTCCACTACAATCCACGCTATAAATTTTGAGTGCCCTTAAAAAAAGTAATAATGAAAACATTAAACCAATAATGAGAAAAACAAAAACATAACAAAACATCATAGATAAAGAAAATATGAATACAATGAATGTTACAATGGTTACATGAAATAATATATACATAACATGATAAGGGTGGAATAAGAGAAGGAATCTGAACTAATGCAACCTATATCACGATAAGGGTGGAATGAGAATGAAGGAAACCTTGTGTAGAGACACTATTGAACTTATGTTATTTGTAGGAAATAGATTTAATAACTTAAAACCACAAAATTATTATGTTTGACATTTCTTCCATATCAAGAGTCCCGATGGCCTCATTACCAAATTAAAAATGGTAGCATTCCTGCTATAATCCCCCTTTTAACTAATGCATAATGTAGATATGAATGTGGCTATGGCCAAGTGATACAATATGAGAGTTATAATTATGAATTTTAATATATATAATGTGATTCCACCTGCTAGGGGACATGGAAAAATATGGGGGTTGAGTTTTCCACAAGAGAAGGGAGTGTCTAAGAGGGTTCCAAAGGGGAGATTATTTGTTGGTATTAATTCAAACCCACTTTCCAAAATTTTATTATTGGGGAAAACCTTCTATTTTTTGATTGAGTGTATGAGAGCCCAATCATTAAAATCATGTAAGAGGGTGGATTTAAAATGTCACATCCCGTATTTATTAGAAGCATGGGGTTGAAGTACAATCAACATTGCATAGAGTGAGAATTCAATTTACTTGTGGAAAAGAGAGGAAATTCGTATCAGGGGAACAAACAATTTTTCACAAGCATGTTTTTGCATGAACAACAAGCAAAGAACAAATAAAAAGAGAATTGGAGCTAGAGATACGATGGAGGGAAAATTATATAGTATTTTTGGAGCTAAAATTTGAAGATCCAGGTTGTCAGGCCTAAAGAGTGAACTCTTGTGTGAGTTGCATTGTAACAACAAGTGATTGTTGTTGTTTTCCTGGTAGTGAGTTCCTAGTTGTGATATTCCTAGTTATATGTTCTAGAGAGACCCTAATAAACAAATGGGATTCCCTATGGATTGAGAACAGTGAAGGGGTACATTCCTTGGGTTGGGAAGGTCAAGAGGAAGAGAGATGGTGGAAATCGAGATAGCTATAGGAGAATGTCATTGGGTTGTGGAATATCAGAGTTATGAGTGGATAGTAAGAGACACCCCTTTCTTGTTGATTCATAGAACTAGATAGAGCGTGACTTTATGTTGAGATTTGGAACAAAAATTCTATGGTTGGGTGGAACGTTCGTCCCAAGTAGCTGGTTGCACAATTGTTTAAAAAATATAAGTGTTCACATATTTTCTAAGTTAATTTATGAGTTTAACTATTGTGCATTTTACTCTATGAATGGGAATGATTTATATGTTGTTGTAGATGATTTTATTTGTTGCATTCATGTAATTTTTTCATGTAGTAGCTGCATACAGTTATGGATATCTAAAAATGGTTAAATCTATGTATAATTTGTAACTGGTAAGCTACATGAATTTACTTAGCATAATATTTTTGAATTTATGTGTATTTACGCAAGTAATGTTCCTCAGTTAAGCTAGGGAATGTTATATATTGGTACCAAAGCCACAGATTTAGCACCGAGCTTGCATGGTCTAGAAACACCATGCATAAGTTGGAATTGCATATTTAAAGTTCAAAGGATGTCTGCAATGTGTTTGTAAAAATTTACAAGCAAAATTATGAGAAATTTCTTGTAATCTTTGAAAAATTATGCTCAGGGATTAATATCCCCAATGTCTAATCTCTAGTTAAATGTTTTCATACTTGGAATAGTCCAAATTTGGGATTTGTACAACAACCATGGAAAAATTCAGCAAAATTGGACAAAAGCCCCAAATTCTACAATGAAATTCATTGAGAAATCGACACATGAGTGTCATATTTTTGGTGTAGTGGTTGAATTGACATGAAAAGGAACAAAATTGTCCATAAGAAGATAATTACAGAGCTTCCATGGCATTCAAGAAAGAAATTTTGAATTTAGGCATTTTTTAAAAAACATCAAAATTTTGGAAAATTTGGGTAATTTTTTGTACATGACATCAACAGTGACGTGGGGGCCATGTGTCAATGGTGATGTGGACTACCACAGTGGCAGGCCATGGTGGAAACATTAGGGGTATAAAATGTGTAGTGATGAGTCTATATATTATTTAGGTTCAATGTTGGACATGGTGGTGATCTCTGATGCCACAAGTGGTATTGCATGGTTAACAAAGTGGTTTTGAGAACATTGTTGAACATGAAAACCAATGAGGGAACACCATGTAGGAAACGAAGATTTCATGGTATCACATGGTGGAGTGTCAATAAATCTTGAGAACCTTGAACATGTGAAATCAACATGGACTGTTGATCTACTCCAATCTTCACCATTATATCTAGGGAATATGCAAATTGTGAGTGCCCAAGGAAAAGGGTGTGGGATGGGACTCGCCCATCCCTGGAGAAAATGAAGGTGAAATAGGTGGATGTATGGAAGAGGAAGTGAGACCCCTATCCCATCCATGGTTGGATAGGGTACCACGTGGGCAGTCGAGTACGGTGGGGCCCGAAAGGTAAAATAAAATAAAACAAATAGAATGAAGAAGAAGGAAGAGGGAAGACTAAAGGAAGAAATAGAAAAGAGAATAAGGGTGTCAGGAAGGAGGAAGGTGATGGTGGTTGATGGGCCAGGTTCAGGGTGGCCAAGAGGGTGACATGTAATCACCTTAGGGTGACATGTGGACCTAGAATTCCACATCAATAGCCACATCGACAAAGGTGCCACATAGGAAAAATTGCCCTATAGTTTAAAAAAAAACTAAGTCTGGAGCCAAAATAGTGTTTTGGCCATAGAAGGAGCATAATAACTCAGAATAGGATAATATTTTTTTATTTTTTTTTCGCAGTGTTGGGGGCTACAAAATTCCAAAGACAACCACTGGCTAATTATGCATTGATTTGCTAGAAAATGAAAATTGCATAGTTTTGAATATCTATGAAGCTTAGTGGTAGGAGCACAATTACTGCTGAAACTTTTACATAGTGTAAAAAAAGAAAACATGAAAATATTGTGTAAAGGGATTGGCCAAAGTCCAAGGATTTTGGGGTGGAGGTGCCAAAATAGGGGCAAATACACTATTCTGGACCACTTTTTGAGGATTTTGGGGATTTTCAAAGAAGGGTCCTGTTGGAAGGTTTACAGTTGGGAGTAAGCTTATCATTGATGGCAAGAACAATGATGGCAAAGATCAACGATGGAAAAGATCAGCGATGACAAAGATCAACGATGGAAGGTTTACAGTTGGGAGTAAGCTTGTCATTGATGGCAAGAACAGCGATGGAAAATATTAGCGATGACAAAGATCAGCGATGACAAAGATCAGTGATGGCAAAGATCAGCAATGACAAATATCAACGATGGAAAAGAACAATGATGGAAAGAACAACGAAATCGCGAAGTGACGAAATCGTGTTGTGGACGAAATCGCGAAGCGGTGAAATCACGAAGGTGGATGAAATCGTGAAGCAGCAAAATCGCGAAGTGGCAAAATTGCAAGAAGATTTGGGCCATAGGATCTCGGATATCTACGAAGGCTCAATAGTTGTTAGATATGGTGAAGTTGTAAGGAGGATAAGTCCAAGAGTCATCCAACTCCCCAAAACTATGAAGGAATCCTGGCTGTCCATCAGGGACACTCATGGACCATTGATCCATAGGACACATGGCGAAAGATCGTCATGTCGCTGATCGGAAAGTCAAAGGAATGGTGTTCCCTAACATCTCGATTTCGTGATATGCGAAATCGCGAAACAATCTCAACCTCAAATCAAGGTTTGTTCTGGATCGTTGATCTGAGCTCCATCTCGGAGCTTCGCAACTTGCGACTTGAAGAGGCAAGAAATATGACCATTGAAATCATGATATGAGAAATCATGATTTAATCACAGCCGTCAGATCAAGGTGTGATTTGGACCATCGACTCCATTTCGGAGTTTTGCGACTCGCGACTTAGAGAGGCAAGAACTATGACCATTGAAATCGTGATATGCAAAATCGCGATTTAATCGCAACTGTAGATTCATCGAGATCGTGGACCGTTGATTTAAGCTTCATTTTGAAGTTTCTCCTATCGCAACTTGGAGTGACAAGGACCTCCATCGAAGGAATCATGAGATGTGAATTCACGATGATATCTGGACTGTAGATTCATCGAAATCATGGACCGTTGATCTAAGCTTCATTTCGGAGTTTCGTCTATCGCAACTTGGAGTGACAAGGACCTCCATCGAAGGAATCGCGAGATGAGAATTCATGATGAGATCTTGATCGTAGATTCATCAAGGTCGTGGACCGTTGATCTCATCTCCATCTCGGGGTTTCAGGGATCGTGACTTGGAGAGTCGAGATGCCTCATCTCCAGACTCACGAAATGTAAATTCCCGAAAAGCACTTTTTTCATAAGTGCTTGGTCATAGCCGTGGTCATATAAAGGAAGGAGCCAACATAGAAAAACTCTGTTTCAGAGTTTCGGAACTCGTGACATGGAGACTCAAGATGTCTCATCGCAGAATCTCTGAATTGCGAAAGTGCAAAACGGGTAAATAACACAAGAACCCATCAGATTAAATCCAATGATGCAGGTGAATCTAAGCATAATCGAAGGGCTATTGTTGTACGTCACAGTGTAACTGCCAGAAACCACTGATGGTTTCTACCAGAGGACTCAAAGACACTTCGGGGTGATTGACAAAGGAGATGAAGAGTCTCTGGGAATCTTCAAGAGGGATGAAGATGCACATGGAGGTGATTGACAGCTGGATG